>JAPVRG010216511.1:0-16767 GCA_029783565.1 Rhagoletis cerasi | reverse complement strand
TACATTTTAGTAGGAATTAAAATTGTTGTTTTTTCCACAAAGTTTTTCATAAAAAACGGGCTCGAGCTCAATAAATTGTTGAATATAGTTGTTATAAAGGCCATAAATAACATAAACGAAAAAAGTTTTGTTCATTTTTAACTCTTTTCCAGGATTAAAATTTGTGATCAAGTCAAAATTCGAATTCGTGTCGAATACATATAGTATTCGAGCTAGAAAATTTTAATTCTGCATTAATTCTTATTCAAGCGCAAATCTTACACGATTCCTTATTAAATTAACATTTGAATTCAAAGTTTGAGTGCGATTTTAATTTACTATACCGCAGTATTGTTTCCGAATTCACCAGAATTCTTAGGCAAAATCAAATTCCCATTCAAATTCAAAATCAAATCAAATTCAGATTGAAATTCAAATTAAAACTTAAATTCTGATTGAAATTCAAATTTCTATTCAAATTTTTATTGAAATTCAAGTGAAACTCCAGATTAAAGTTCAGATATAAAAGCCATTTTAAATTCAATTTAAATTCAAAATCAAAATCAAATTAACATAAATTCCGAATCAATTTTATATTGAAATTAAAGTTTAAACTCAAATTCCGCTTCAAATTGAAATGTAAATCTAAATTCAATTCCAAAGTCCAAATTAAAATTGAAGTCGCAATTAAATTGCAATTCAAATACAAATTCATATTCCAATTCACATTCGAACTCAAATTAAAACCCAAAGTCTTCGTTAAAAATTTCAGTCAACAACTCAAATATTAAAGAGAAATATATAACAAAAAGTATTTATTGTCTGCACTGACCATAACTAAAGACTTAAAATTATTTTCTTATACAATTTATTTTGTGTTTATTTCTTTGCTTTTGCCAAAAAAGGCTATGAAATAATTTATTTTCCTACACTTCTCAATGCATTCTCTTCCTATTCTTCTTGATTTTTTTTTTTACTTTTACTGTTTTTTGTTCTTTTTCATCAATGCACAATGCTTGCTGCTACAGGTAAGCGGGTTAAGGTTCGAAACACAATTACGAACGTTAAATCAATTTCCGGACACACTGCTGGGGGATCCAGCTCGGCGATTACGGTACTTTGACCCGCTTAGAAATGAATATTTTTTTGACCGTAGTCGACCGAGCTTCGATGCAATTTTATACTATTATCAAAGTGGTAAGTGTACTACATATAAATACTTGTGGTGTATATTTTTACGTGCTTCATATTATTAATTTTTTTATTAATAATTACATTCTCTTAGAATAATAATTTTTATTTGGTTACCTTTATAATAACCTAAACATTTATGCATAAGCAACTAAAATTTATGCATAATGTGTGCTGATAAAGCTTGATTAACCCACTCTATCAACTAGAAGTGGGAATAGCTCCTAGTATTTGGTAAAAGATCTCAATGAAAACGCAACGATCCCAAAAATCAGTGACTATATAGCGCTTATTATAATTTTACGTCACCCACATGTTGACAAGTTTCGGCTATAAATTGTTTTATTATTTAATTAAAATAAATTGTTTAATCATATAATTAAAATAACTTTTTTTTTATTATATTCTTGAACACAAACCGTATAAATCCAAGTTTCAAACTATGTGCCGTATTTAAAACAACAAACTTTTGTAAAAATTTCGAGCTTTTTAATTAGATATGTTAAAAAGATTTTGAGTATGCAGTTTTGTAGCAATCAATATTTAACTAACTTCCCAATGAGCTAGAGACTTGAAACTTCAAACTCAGCTCAGAGCCCGATTACAATGCAATATGAAAGATGCGCTAGGTGGCGCAGGTGTCGAGATATTTGAAACCCATTATTTATGGTCCGATATTGTTCATATTTGGAATGTATATTACCTAAATAAAAAGAAATAACTCCGAAAAAATTTAGCCGTTAGGTGGGCGGGGGTTGATATTTCTTTTTTTTTATCAACCACCAATGAAAAGTGTTGTTAAATTTTTTTTTTTAATGAAAATAATTTCAAAAATTAACAGTAAGTCCTAGCTGCCTTAAACTTGCACTTTTTTGTACACTGAAATTTAATGGGCTACAAAACTACATATTCAAAATCCTTCTAAGATATCTAATTTAAATGCACGAAATATTTGCAAAAATTAGTTAATTTTTTTTTTAATATTGCATAAAGTTTAAAACTTAAATTTATACGGTTTTTTGTTGAAGAATAAACTCTTTTTTTATAAGCATATATTTTAAATTAAATAGTAAAAAATTAATAGTCAAAACGCGTCAATATGTGGATGGCATATAAATGTGATAAACACTACCCAGTAGCTTCATGCAACTCCTTTCTACATACATACATACATCGTATGGATAGACTAAAATCTCAAATTGAAAGTTTTATGTTGATCTGAACATGATCCATGCTATATACATATTATTTTTGCACCACAACCTAGCTTTGTTCGAAAATTTCTCTCGATATATTTCTTGTTCGTTTCGATAATTTACTCTCAATAAAATAGGCGGCAATGGCTAAAAAAGATATAGCTAAAGAAGTTTTGGTCAACATCACCATGGCTTATAACCCTTTTCCCACGCCCGTAACAAAACTCATCGCATGACTATTGCTTTAACTTATGAGACGGTTTTCAAGGCAGAAATGAACTCGGAGGTTTGCCATTGTCTGCCACTGGTAGCACGCACCTCTAACCAAAAGCATCAAAGTTTTAGGTGCAGTAATTAAAGCAATAATCTTGCGATGAGTGTTGTCATTGGCGTGGGAATAGGATCGTTAATCTAGTTGGTGCAGTCATTCCAAATACGTATGCGTTTATTGCTGAACGTTCCACGGCTCTGATCGGGAAAATAAAGTACGTAAAATATATTCAGTGCTCAGAT
Source organism: Rhagoletis cerasi (assembly GCA_029783565.1). Taxonomy (NCBI): domain Eukaryota; kingdom Metazoa; phylum Arthropoda; class Insecta; order Diptera; family Tephritidae; genus Rhagoletis; species Rhagoletis cerasi. The sequence continues at coordinate 13,888 of JAPVRG010216511.1, read as the reverse complement.
ATGGCTGCCGCTTACTAAAAATTTCTTATTGTTGGCGTGGAAATATTTCTAAGATAAATCTTACCGTATCCAAAAAACAAAATACGAAATAATACTTGTTTAGTTAAATTCCCCGGGTACGAGTCCCAGACCTTTGTTCAAAGAGACTCTAGACACTATAGTAATTAGTACAGTCAACGGTGGAAAGCCGTTTTGGAGCCTCAACAAAACTATGCCCAAGAGTTAGTCTAAATAAGTACCCGGCAGCCAAATTCGAAAAGAATTTTGTTTCACCTAAACACGTATACAATACTAATATCTGTAATTTTAAATACATGTAAATCGGCGACCAAGCGACCTAAGTTTCTCGAAAGTACTTAAATAAGCTGTTAGAAGGTTAAAAAAAGCACAAAAAATTTAAAGCAAAAAAAATTTCATTAGTTATCCAAAGAAATCAAGCATCAAACTTCGCCAGATTTTTTTCATCTAGATTCTAGAATATACTGCAATGGTTGATTATGAAAAAAAAAGTTAAGTACTTTTCCAACAAATTTTAACATTGGGTGAAATTTCGAGAACTCGAGAATTCAAAAACTTTTCCAGCTAGTAAGTGAGTTACTTAAATAAATGCATGTAGAAAAAAGATTCGACTGTGTTTTGAAGTCTCTTCATCTTCAAAGAAGAGCAGACATTCTATCTCTGTGGTCAGCCCAATTCGTTGCTTATTAAAAAGTAATCGGTTTTGACCAGTTAAATACCCAGTTCTGTTTAATAGATTATTATTTTATCTTTCTAACATAAGGATAGCCGAAAAGCCGCCTACCCTATCGAAGATCGCCTCCTCAGTACTCCCTGCGTTCTGAGTATACTCAGTAAATAATTATGGTGTTCGAAGAAGCGCAACCGTGACTACAAAATGTTTCCGGTCACACAAAGAAAGTTGAGGATGCTTCACGAGCAAACTTATCGTCGAGCTCGTCGCCTGTGACACCAGAGAAGTCTGGAATCCAGCGAATTTGATATTGCTAATACTTAGACTGAAACACAGTAGGCCGTCTGCTGGTTGGAATTGCAATTTTGATGTCTGGTCCATAAATACCAGCATGCGCTCTGTCTTCCATTCTCGATCGGCCTGTATACCAAAATGCATATCTGGTATCAAAGGCAAGAGCTCCTATTCCAGCCTTAACGATTTTGTATTTTCACTAAGAAATGTTTGCCGAAGCAATACGTATATGAAGCTTCTTCGAGCCGAAGTAGTCGTTGGTAAGTCGAATTTGCATCTTTCTCGTGACTGCTGTCGCTTGAACAAATATATAAAAATAATTTCATATGGCTACTACATATAGCTATCAGCGACAGCCAATGTGTGTCTTCTGCCGCAAGGAGCATATAAACAGAACATTCCGGCGTTCACTTTACCAAGGTGACGCATCTGATTCCTCAGCTTCACATAGAAATCGAGGTGATTTTATCAGGATTTAACTTTATAATATATACTTCAAATTCTTGCATACTAATCAAATTTCTCTCCGTGGGCTAAGCCTAATTGCCTGAGTTTTCCTGGCTAACTCAAGTCGACTCATCCTAAGCCTTTCTTGCATACCCTAACTAGTGCAGCCGAGTCCTTCTCCACTGGGGTTTTCCAAAGCAATAGACCCGGTCCTCTTTCTCTGACACTACCAAAAGATACAGTATTAAATACATTCAGATCTGATGTGTATTTTTTCGAATACCCCAAAGCCGATTCATGCGCCGAGATTATCCATACCTATGCGCCGCATTATAGGGCGGACATAATAAGGAACTTAAACAGTGCGATTTTTTTTCTCGAAGAGACAGGTTTCATTTGAATTAAATATCTAACTTAAGCCAAAACCACGACCGCTGTGGTGTAGTGGTTCAAAGTGCACACTACCATTTCGCAGGGTCCGGGTTCAAGCCCTGTTTCCTACCAATATCATAAAAAAAATAAGTAAAAGAAAAAGTTGTTTCTAATATCGGTCGCCCCTCGGCAGGTAATGGCAACCCTTCTCCAAGTGTTTTCTGGCTTCTCATAAAAATACAATCGCCATTCGGACTCGGCGTTAAACTGTTCGTCTCTCCCCTTTGTGTGACAACATCAAGGCGCACCCAACAAATTGGAGGAGAAGCTTGGCTAAACACTAACGTATTTTCGAAGCGCCAATCTAATATTATTATTAAGCCACACCCCCTAAAGCAGATCTCATACTCTTAATTCTAGGGACTTTCACTCCTAAAATGATTTCCACAAAAATTCTATATGTACTAGAGAAATGCTATTAAATTGAAAAAAAGCCTTTAAAAATTTTGTTTTTCTTGAGAGCAGAATAGGGCCGATTTCATAATAAAATTAAAGAATCTTTTAAAATTTAAAGGATGCTTTATTTTTCCGATCGATTTCATAAAGCCACTTTAAAGATAAGGGTGCCTTTAAGAGGCACCCTTCATTTAAATGGCACTTTAACTAAAAGGAAACTTTTGCAAAGGGATCTTTAAGGTTTTCACTATGAAATTGGCCCTAAGCTCAATTAATTTTCATCTGCGTATGGAATTATATAAAAATAAATTTTACACGTATTTTTTCTTCACAGAAATTAATATGAAATATTTTAATGAATAAATATTAACATGAGTTTTTCTGCTCTTCTCTTTTACCCCCTCTTTCATCTAACAATACATAATCATTTGCATCGACACATGACAATCACAAACATACACACGAAAATATATTCTATCAAATTTTTTTATTTCATATTTGCACTGTAAAAACCCAATTTGTTTTATTTCTATCCTTATTGTTACAATCATTACTATTATTTATATTTTCCAATGAAACTCCCTCATTTAGGTGGTCGACTGCGGAGACCGGTCAATGTCCCTTTAGACGTATTTAGTGAAGAAATAAAATTTTATGAATTAGGTGATCAAGCAATTAATAAATTCAGGTAAGAGTGTTACCAAAACAAAAAACACACGATACAAAATATGTGTACAAAACCAACAAAAAAAACAAGAACAAATATTTTTTATAAAAAATTACATAAATAATTGTTTGCAAAGCCGATGCGTAGACTTAATTGGAATGTTAATGCTGAATGACTTCTACTCGTAATTAACAAACATTTGTTTTTTTTTCAAGTAGACTTGTATACATACACACTAATAAATGTACAAAGCAATATTTTTGTTTAACAAATTCTGTTTACTGTGTTTTAACACTAATACAAATGTATGTATATTGACAAAGCCCAGTTGGAAGAAGATTTCGTAACAAAAGCATGATCTTAGAAAATAAGTATTTTTTACATAAATACCTAACGAGTACCTACCTTGTTTGGAAGAATATGTTTATTTGTACTTGACAGCTAAGTATTTTTCTCCTCTTCGTAATTTGAATTCACCTTTAAGGCGCTTTCAAGCCATATAAGGCACTCTCAGCTGTAAATCAACGTAGTTTACATAGTTGTTACAAATACACAATGTAAATCATTACCTACACATACTTACATAAACAAGTACATGCGTAGTCCTTCAACCATTTAAAAAATATATATATATATATCACTACAAAATAATGACCATAATATTTTTACAAACGTTTCAATGCATTTAACATGAGTAGTTAAGTCTATGCACTTCAGAATACTTCAGCGCGCACGGAATGTTAACATCATACAGAACTTCCACGAGAAATTTCATAAAAATCATTAAAATGCAATAAACTTACTTTGAAGTTTTCAATGAATTCTAATCTTTATCAGAAAATCCATTACATGTACATATATTTAATTGGTTAAGCTCCCTAAATGACAGCGGCTTGAGGACGTTCGCAACAAAATATTTAATTTTTATGAAACTGACCACAGTTATTGCATTAAACCTAGAGTTGGCCACTTTTCTTGCATATTCACAGAGCTTTACTTATGATCAGTAGAACTGTTAATGGAAAATCATTCACTGATCGGCACTGCTTTAGGCCTGCCACGACCAAAACATAGCCAGTCGAAGAAGCTTTTCAAAGCTTTCGATAGATTACGCAGAGTAAAATATATTCCTTATTGACACTCTGCCCATTAATGTTTTAGACCAATGTTGAACATAGAGATTTTTTACCCCTTGAAAAAGCTCTATATGCATGCTTATAAAGTGACCAACTCTAATTTAGACAAATGGCTTATTTCTGATGCTTAATATTAAAGAATAACTGGAGGCTTAAAATCGTCAAGAACTCGAAACAAAAACCGTTATGCATTAGCGGCTGCACCTTACTTAAGACGCAATTTTAAAAAATTTTTCATCACTCATTCGTATTAATGGCTATACCAACGTATTACGACATTCTGCTCTCACCACAATTACTTTTGGTAAATACAATATTTCTTAGAACATCGCCTTGCTGAGGTTGCAGAATGACTGGAGATTTTTGTGGGGCTTAAATTGCCACAGTACCTTTTTGTTTATTTCAAGCTTCTTAAGTCGCAAGCACTTATACACAAGTTATGCTTCTGCTATTCTTAACTAAAATTTTCTAAGGCTTTTGACTCTCCATCACTTATCTTAGTAGCAGATAAAGTCAGTGTAGTAGAAGAGTGTTCACGATAACTTAAAAAGTATTTGCACAACTCGAATCCAACAAAAAGCATTTCAGAGATTCGTAATATATAGGGGTCATACCATACAATATTTACACCTCAATACTTTTTTTTGGGTGAAATATTTGTTTTACATTCTTTAACGAAAAAGGAAGACACCTATTTTTTATTTCGTCATGATATTCGAAAATCTCGAGAAAAAAAAATTCTTAAAATTTTGAACTCACGGAGAAATATCTTTTTTCAATTGTTTGCAGTTAAATACTATTTGTGGGAGAAAATCAGTTAAGGCATCAAAATGTGCGTAATTACACGCTGTTAAAATTTTAGAATGGAATCACCAAAACCTTATAAGTTACGAGTTTTTCGATAAAGTTTTTCGATAAAGAATGCAAAAAAAATATTTCACCCCAAAAAAAAATATTGAGGTGTAAATATTGTATGGAATGACCCATAGATAGTCCCTACCACTAATGATCTACAGAGTAGATTTGGCCTTAATTTCACCGCAAATAAGCCAAGTGTGGCTTATAGCTGTTTTGTCTTCTAGATCTATTTCATCTGACCTTATGCTTGACTCTTGCCTAAAAACCTTCTATTTTTTTCTTTTAATTGGACTATTGTAAAGGTCCAATTCAATATTTTAACTCCATTACTAAGTTTTGCTACTTACACTCTTAAAATATATTTTAGAATCAGATGTGTTTATTCCTCTTTCTTACATAACTTACAATAATACCGATAAAATTAAAGTGTAAGAAAATGTAAAGTGCCAAATTTCTTAAAAATCTTAAATTTGATAGAACCAGTTTCTTCAAACATCCTCAAAAAACTGTTTTGGCTTTCATATTATTTGCAGTACGAAGTATGTACTACACTGCGACTTATCACTTTCGCGTAATCGATGGGCAAATGCAAAATTTTTGTTTTTGTGTGTGATAAACGAAAGTTATGAGTTAATGCATTTGATTTGACGCAGAGTTCTCAGTTTTTCATTAAATTAAATAATACCACGGTCACGATCGATGGTATATAAATACTCCCATATTCAGTGACCTCAGAAATACAGTTACATGGGGTCCAAGGAAGATTCAACAATTTTCCACTTTTCAACTTCTCGATTTTGGAACCCCATTTCGATTTTTGATAGTACTGCGTATTCAGCGAGCTCGAGAACTTCTAAATATTGAATTTTAAGAGATCCGCCATTTAGAATTCGCATCCAGAATTGTATTCCGCGACCTCAAACCATATGTATTCTAAAAATCGTAGAGCTGAGCTCCAACAACGATTTAATATTTTGGCCATGTTTTCAAATTTTTCGACCACCGTGCATCGCGACTTATGCTCTGCAAAGTTTTCATGAAACTACTGAATTTCTGCTTACAGATTTGTAAACATGATTTGTCCACTTTCTTGTTTTGGATTTGCGTTGTAACCACCCAAGCGTCTATCTTGTCTACTTAGATGTATTTGAATTTTTTTGGAAACGCTTTCTCGTATAAGCTTCCATTAGACAGCATTCATATGGCGAACCGTACTCTGGAGAATGCTCTCAGAGAGAATCTAACCCATCGCTAAATTATCATAAGGAGCTTTGCTAATATTTGCTATATTACTTCTGAAATTATCTATGAGAAGCCGTTCCCATGAAGCGGTTCGATCAGTAGCAAGAGGCTAGATTAACCACAGCTAACTAAGTTAACGAAAAAACAGCTGAACACCTTCGTAAAGCTCCCAAGACCATTGACACTTCGTCCCATGAATTGCAATATAGAAAGTTCATTGAGATATCACAAAGCTTCGGATAAATTTTTGACTTTGTAACGGGTGTTAAAGGCAAGGACATATATTTTCTTAATCTCTGCAGAAATTCATTTATGTACTCAGAAAATTTTCTCCTTGTACCTTAAAAGCGACTTGTACTAGAAACAACTCGGTAAAATAGACAAGTTCAATCGATTATCTAGATTATGATCGAAAGCTCATAGTTGTTTTTCAACACTGTCCGTTTTCCAACTGGGCATTAACTGCAATTCTGTGTGTATAGTTCGTCAATAAAACTCAAAAAAAAAACTTTCCAAAGGACACTCGTAACATCAGCGCTCATAGCCCACCACCTTCTTTCTATGTACATACATATTTTCGATGTTATTGTTGTTGTTGTTTTAAAATTGCTGTTGTATGGAAATTAAAATTAATGTTATAAAAAATTTATAATTTTCTGTGTTTGTTTAAAAAAAAAATTGATGTTAATAAACAATTAGCCCGGCTATATCTACATACAATCGAATAAAAGCGAAATGCTTTGAACTGTTGCAACAAAATTTGCTTTAAAAAAACGCAAAAGCAAATGCCAATAACCGCTAATGCGACACAATTAATCACTTGACCACCAGCTTAAAATTTTGTGCATACGGCATTGGGGGAGTATGTGGCCGGTACCGTGGCAAGCACACGCATGCGCAATAGCAGCAAGTAAATTAAACAGGAGCAAATTCCATTGAAAATGAAATGGGAATTTTACTTTATGTGCAACGATCACCAAAAACCAAAAAAAACACAACAAAAAAAATGTAGAAAAACTTCATATACACTATATACTCGTATGCATCACACGCACACTTCATTTGTAGCTGAGATCATTTGTAGTACAACAAAATACTCGTACATTCAGATATACTACACATAGCAACGCAGAATAAAGCGACTACATAAACGTAAAGTAATATAAAGTAATCAACAATACAACGCTGGGCATGCAGAGATGCTTACACGCCCTACGCACAACAAATCTAAGACACAAACCATCTCAGCCGTCGAAGCTAACACCGCTATTGAGTACACCGTTGAACGCTGCGAAATTTGGCAACATAGCCAGCCGTTGATTGCGATATCTTTAGTGTGGTTTTTTGAATGTTTTAATAATTATGTACATATTTACATACAAACACTTACTCATAAGAGCGACAGACAAGATAGAATACGATTTTTGAATTTCCTTTTAGTTTCTTTCTAGCTAAGTAGAATTGTTGTAAATTTTTGTTTAAATTTAAGATAAAAAAGTTAAATAATTGAGCGCCATATTTTTACTAAAACGATCACTGACAGTTGCAGTTGCTTAGTAATATATATATATATTTGGTGTCTATTGAATAAGAAATGAAGAAAGGCGGCGTCAAAAAATAAGTTTTAAAATTTGATGTAAATTCGTTGGTGTTTATTTTAAAGTGAAAATGCATATAAGTATTTTGTAACTGTAGATAATTAACTAAATAACACTTTCTGTGCTTTTTGTTTAATTTTTGAAACCACATCACGTCAACCGACATTCGTAATGCCACAGAGAGGATGAAGGCTTTATTAAAGAGGAGGAAAGACCATTGCCGGATAATGAGAACCAAAGAAAAGTCTGGTTACTCTTCGAGTATCCGGAAAGTTCGCAAGCCGCCAGAGTTGTAGCCATAATTAGTGTATTTGTTATATTGCTATCAATTGTTATATTTTGTCTAGAAACATTACCCGAATTTAAGCATTACAAGGTGAGTTGAAAACAGCAAAAAAACAAATACATTAAGCTTTTTGAATGTATGAGCTTTTTCATAATTTTTTGAAGAAGAGAAAGCTCCCGGACCAAACGCTTTGGATTCATGAAACTTCTCAAAACTGCTTCGACAAAAATGTAAGCCTTGCTTGAGTTAAAGCTTTACGCTAATTACGACATTACTATGCTAACTGTAGTGAAAGCTTCAAAACCAAAACCAAAACTACATGCATATATTTCTATATATGGTTAATTTAACCAAACTTCCACATACCTTGAAAAATATGAATTTAGAAATTTCTGAATCCATGAGCCTCATTACGAAAGCTCAACTTTTTTAGCCTTTCTGGCACTTCTTTGAAATTGGAATTCATAAATTTCTAAATCCATGAGCATTTATTAAGAAAACGTATGCCATTGTAACTTGAATGAAAGCATTGACCGCATGACGCCAGCAGTAAGCTAAGCAGTTCCAGTGAAAGCTTAGTCACCAAAAAGTATGTCGTTAACTCGAGCATTCTTCTTATTTCGATCAAAGTGAACTCTCAAACTTTCGAGCTTTCATTACCAAAGCGTTACAAAACTTCAGCGAAAGCTTTGCGAAAGCGCTAAGCGCTAATATTTAACGGAAAGCTTTTCAACCCAAATCATGTGGTTAACACCACCGTTCTTCTGCTTCAGAAAAATGTGAAAAAGCTCATTTAATTTTAGCTCAATTTTTTACTAAAACTTTTTCTACTTAACGTTTTTCTACTACTAATCTCAAACATACAAAACATTAGATTTTTTAATACTTCGCTTAAATTCTTATTTTCTCCGCTTTTTGCATCCATTTTTGCAACTTGATGTCAAATACAATATATTGAAATCAAAAAGCTTCAGGATCGGGTTGGATAATTTTTTCTTTAAAAATAATAAAATTTTATTAATAATTAATGTTCGGTGTTGTAACTTGATGTGCTCCAACCAAAGCCTAAAATACCTAATTATAAAGCATAAAATGTAAAGCCAGCGCAAAGAGTTGAGAGTACATTCTGGTTTGAGATTTTAATAATTTAATTATTCATTTATTTGTTGGTAAAAAAAAGCTTGCTACTCTGAAAGTGTCTTTTAGAATTGTGCTCATCAAATTGAGTGTGTAAAGAAAGCAGCTAATACGTGTATATGTGTATCTACATAAATGATTGCGCTCAAACTTTTTAAAGCTTCTCATGTAAATGAAAAAGTTTTATAAAAGCTTTTTCTATAATTTAAAATGATTTTTGGTTTTCCTAAGTATTTTTATTTTAAACAACTCTGTGCAACTACAGTCCGATTGCATCTCCTTTCATAATTTCTCACAAGCATTACAAACGCTTTAAGAAAAGCTTTAATAATATTTGTATTTCCTTATATTTTTGTAAATTTTTATTATATTTGGCAAACGTTTTTGCCATATGTCAGCGGCCGCTGTGCTGTAGTGGTTAGCAGTGCACACTACTACTCCGCAAGGCCTGGGTGCGAGCCAAGCTTCCGACCAACATCAAAAAATAAAAACTAAACGTTTTTTTCTAATAGCGGTCGCCCCTCGGCAGGCAATGGCAAACCTCTGAGTGCATTTATACCACGAAAACCAGCTTCTCAGCGTTCGGAGTCGGCGTAAAACTGTAGGTCCCTCCTCTTTGTGTGACAATATCAAGGCGCACGCCACAAATCAGAAGTTTGGCCAAACACTAACATATTGTGTAAGCGCCAATCTAGAATTATTTTGCCTTATGTGGTATTGAATTTATCACGAGTACACCAAAAGCTCCGAAAAAGCTCAAATAAAAATCACAACGCAGTTTAAAAAAATCTGATTAAAGCGAGCTTTTCAAGCTTGCTATACATGTTACGAGTATATAAACCTGTACAGGATGAAAACTTTACAAAATTTCGCAGTATTTATCAAATCTTCAAGTCAGTAATGACTACATATTCAAAAAATATTTAATTTTTCCCCTTTTCGATAACTCAAACCAGTTTGCCTCTTAATTTATTGTTTATAGCTAAACGAGCTTAATTTTTAGCGGTATTAAAATGCATTATTCTAATATTAACTATATTCGTAAACTTAAAAAATATCTATAAATATTTACATATGTATATGTGTACATTTACGACAATATATTGATTGCCTAGAGTGCACTTATCCTTTTGACATTAAGTTGTGAAAAGTAAAGCATACATTTGTATAAATACTCGTACAATACAATATAATTTATAAATTTTTTTCCCATCATGCGAACCCCCAAAACACAACGAGTTGACAGTATTTTAATTATTTTTATTTTTATTTCATCTATTCTATAACATTTTTTTTTACTTATGAAAAAGAAACGAAATGCCTTATAATAGGATGTGACTTGAGCTTTTTGAATGGCCAGCAGCCTTATTCAAATTTTGTGCAGCACACAGCCTAAGCGTATGCAATTAATTTGGTGCAAAAAAAAATTATAAAACTAATTTATTCCACACAGAACCACCGCTACATTTCCATTTTTGTTTTAAGATAATCATTTGAAAAAATAAATAAATTAAATAAAATATAAATGCTGTCACACACATATAAATATTCACACATAAACACTTCGAACCAACATTTCCTCTCCTCCGCCTCGAATATTTTTAAATATTTCTTACAAAAAAAAAAAATTATTTCAAATATCTCTATTTTATTCAAACTAACTCTGTAAATGCTTCAATGCTAAATACATATGTACATACATGTGTGTAAAATTAATTTTTTGTAAATGTCATTAATGAACTTCTTTGAAATTACTACTCAACAACGTAACAGGTGTTCAATACAACAACAAATGGCACAAAAATCGAGGAAGACGAGGTGCCTGACATCACAGATCCTTTCTTCCTTATAGAAACGTTATGTATTATTTGGTTTACATTTGAACTCACAGTCAGGTAAGTTTACTTACATATTTGGGTACAATTTAGCTTTTAAAATTACATATTATGAAATATTTTTAAAACTTGTGACGAAAAAATATTGCGAAGAAAACCCAAGAAATTAGATTAAGACAAACTCCAAATGGGTAGTTAGAGGACAATACAACATAATGCAATATCGTCGTTACAATTGCAAGAGGTTTTGAGTGAAAATTTTGAAGTTTTAAAAAATAGCTTGGTTATAAAATGGCTTCCAATCGGTTTCGAATGCTGATAAATTTAAAGTAGACTAAGGAGATATATCTGAGAGCAAACCAAAGAAATGATTCAGAAAGTAATGTAACAAAAATTCCTCTTAGAGTCTTTTGTAATAATGATGACGATGTATATGTATTTTTACAGAAATGAAAAAATATTTCATTCATAAAAAAAACTAGGATTAACGCTATTAGTATATTGGCCTACTGTGCGATCCTAATTAGTAACTAAGAATAAGAACGATGGCATACCAAAATGACTCAAATTGCAAGAATAAAACAAAATTTCAGAATGATTCATGTTAGCGTGTTTGCCAAAAACAAGAAAAGAGATCAATTACTGAGCAACAACACATTGTATTACGTTTCAATTCTGTAAGTAATTAAAACTAAAATAAGAAAAAAATTAAATAAAAAAATTTAAAAAAATAAAATAAGTAGAGTAAAATAAAATAAATTGTACTAAAATTAAATAGAATAAAAAAAATATTCTATAATGAATAACATAAAACAAAATTAAATTACATTAAATTAAACTAAATTAAATTAAATAAAGTAGAATAAAATTTACAAAAAGCAAAAATATAAAAAACAAAAAATTAAATAGAATAAAATGCAATAAAAATAATAAAGAACGAAAAATTACACTGAAGATGGCTGGCACAATGCCGAAACCAGTTTGCGTTCAAACCAAACTTGACAAGGGATGACGGAAATTCGTTCCAAACTAAATCATAAAAAATATAGTTGAAAATATTATATAATTATATACTATGATAACAAGTAATACATAATCTAAATAAGTAACAAACCTACTTTTGTCACCAGCAGAAGACAATAAGTGATTGATTTAACTTTGACCAGCAAAGCTATGGATGATGGTCTTGGAAGAGGAATCTATATCTGATCCTTGGTTTATTTAATTTCGGCTAGGAACGAACAATTATCTAGTGTCGAAAGATCGAAATCCTCGAAAGGGGACCTGAGAAGACCTTTCTAAAAACTCAAAATCAATTGAAGAGGTGACCGGCTGGGTAAAGAATAATTACAAATTGGTTTAATCAGGTTCGTCATCTGAGAGGAAGCAGGTATGGAAAACGTTAAACTTACCAAACTTTGTAAGAGGTTCAAGCGACTGCTGAATAGGGCTCCGTGCAGAAATATTATTCTTCAGTGATATTGTTGGCATGAAAAAGAATGATAGGCCACGTATGCAGGGTACTTTAACTAAACTTGACGGCTCGGTTTGATTATCTCAGAAAATCTGATGGGCCTTATACTAGTACGTCCTACCTAGCATGGCTGAGGGAGCCACAAGACTAAACTAGTGCATAGCGTCATGAATGTTGATTGAGGATTTAGACTTATTTGATTACTATAATTAAGTCACCTGGCATAGATTTGTGTATGCGAAAATCCTAATGTGTGAGGAAAATATGGAAAAAATGGAGCGCACTTTCGAAAAGTAAATTAGATCAAGTTTTTGGTCCAGTCGGCTTGAGTGGACGGCTTATGGTGCACTTTGCAGAGTCTTGCTCTAAACCCCAACAAGACAACCCTAATCTTGTTTACGCAGGAAATATATTAGAAGTCTAATCATTCCGGTGCATAGAGCCGAAACCCTAAGTCTTACCTTGGAAGTGAAATATTAAGTCGGAACTTTAGACGGGAAGCTGACCTTGAATGCTCATGTCGAGCTTGGAGAACCTTTAATAAGGCTTAAGTTCTGATTCCGACTTTGGTACCTTGAATGAGTACATATTATGCATACATATCGTTACCCTAATAAAGAAATGCCCTATCTAAAATTGTTATTTCTTTACAGAGAAGTTATAAACCTTTTTAAAAAGCAAGGTGCTTCCGTTGCAATTTTTTTCACCGCACCGGTTTTTAATAAACACAGAAATTAATTCTTGGATGTAATAGTTGATTTTAAATTCAAGTAAGTCTTTATTGAGTACTCTACCTACTTTTTTACAGAGCTACATTCCGAAACAAAATGAGTTAGGGTATTTTTATATTAAGGTACATACGTATGTGTAGCTGTAGTATGGTGGCGTTAAGTCATGGTGAATAGGCTACGGTCTCTATAGGTTTTATGAGTGTCATAAGTACAACGTTAGGAGCGGTTCATAAAACTAGATTTGCTACCCCTGGATTTTTAGATCCGAGAAAAAGCAAAGCGATGTGTTTCGGGCATAGAGAGTTCTCTAGAAAGTTGTTAGAGCTATACCTTTTCTTTTTAGTCGAAATGACCTACTGTTGCCTAAAGCCGCATTTGGAGAAATGTATGTATATCCTTAGCTTTTTTATAAGGTAGTAAAGAAGATATCCAGATATTCCTTCGGGAATTTGGTAAAAACTTTCTAGACCGAAATAGAACTGAAACTGGATAGCAACTGGAGGGTAACTTCAAATAAAATAAAATAAAATAAAATAAAATAAAATAAAATAAAATAAAATAAAACAAAATAAAATAAAATACAATAAAATAAAATAAAACAAATTAAAATAAAATAAAATAAAATAAAATAAAATAAAATAAAATAAAATAAAATAAGATAAAA
>JAPVRG010216279.1:0-10121 GCA_029783565.1 Rhagoletis cerasi | reverse complement strand
AATTTTAAGAAAGTTTTTTGGTGTCGAGATATCACTAGTGGGGTTTTATTAATATATTACACTAAGAAAAAAATAACTTGATGTTTTCAAACAGAGTCATTTTTGGTTTTTCCATGTTAGCGGGTTGAAATTTTTGAAAAGAAAAAGTTTTTTTTTGAAAAAACTTCAACATAAGTTTGTTTGATCGATCATAGAGTGGTGTTGTCTGGAATTTTTTATCGATAGTGAGTTCAGCTCAATAAAAAAAAATTCAAATAACGCCACTCTGTATTCAAAGTGAACACTTCAAAACACTTATATGAGTGCGCAGAGCAGCTCTGCTACAATTTGTTAGCCTTCAGAATGAGTGTTTCATCCATAAAATCAGCGGAAATTATTAAAAAGTGCATGATTGCATTAAAATTAAATAAAAGTGAGTGTTTTATGTATCAAATAAGACGAGATTTTAAAGATTCTTCCCGTGCGTGCGCAAAACACGTTTCAGAAAAAGAAAAGGAATAAAATTATGGAAAAATTATGTCTGGAATCATTGCAGTACAGTTTTTAATTTTAAGTTTGCAGTTTTTTGTAAAAATTTCGTGAAAATTGCAATCACAAAACGAAAAAATATGTGTTCTAAGCGAATATTTAGACGCCGAATGAATTGAAATATCACGACCGAGTATGCAGAATTGTAATCGTCAAGTAATCGGTGCATCATGATTGTAACGATGAAGCAACCATGATTGGACGACCAATGTGCAGAAAGCCTAAATTATTAAATTTTTTCTTACGTGTGGTTTTGAATTTGACGGCAGTTTTGTATATGGGCTATAATCAACATATTCGTGTACGCATTTTAAAGTCTTATCGTTACGTTTCTATAAATAAATTGATTTTAGCACCATGCCTTCATCGCTTAGAGGTTGTCTAAATAAGCCAAATGAATTTTGTGGTGAATATACAATTAAAAAGTTACGAAAACCTCTAAGAGATTTTATAAAAAAGGTTATTTGTTCTACTTCAAATCGAAATAAGTGGATGAATACAAGCCGTGGATACCCCGAAATGTTTGTAAACTGCGCTGTGAAGACTTGAGAATTGGTCAAAGAAGCTGTATGGGGTTCGGTGTGCCAGTGCAATGGAAAGAACGGAAAAATCACTTTGATGACTGTTAGTTATGCCGTATTGATTTTAGTGGTGTTAAAGTTCAAAAGATTGTTTTTTTCTGACTTAGAACGGCTACAACACTCCTACCACATGAGAAAGTACCTACTCCAACATTTTGTTCCATCTATGTTTTATGATTCGAAGAAATCTTCACTGAAGTGAGCAGTGATAGTGGTTTCGAATGAATAGCGTCTACAAAGCCAAAACCTTTCTCCAAAATAATAATTAATTGTTTGATAAGGCATCTAGAACTATCTTAAGAATCTGCAGAAGTATTGGCTTCTAGATCAAAGGAAAGAACTTGTTGGCGTCAGATGCAAATGTGACGCGCCATCGTGCAAGAGAGCAAGGTTTGCTAACATTTTTTCATACGGATAATTATATCGTTTTTTGTTCAGGACTTATTCTGGAAATGGACAGCTTTTTATAGACAGTTCAAAATATAAAATTATATTACCGCCTTTGTACATAAAGCTGGGCCTTACGAAACAACTTGTTAAGACGATAACATTTCTTGATCTAAGCACAGAAGATAAAAGCAGGAACTTTCGATGGTCCACAATAAGTGTATTAATAAAGGATGCTGATTTCTTAAGTTCAATGAACGATTTGTTGAAGTTACTAAAAACTTTCTGGGAAATTAGAAGTCAAATAACAACTCCCAAATCGTAAATGACATGCTGCATAGCTTTAAAACCTTAGGATGTAATATGTCCATCAAAGTGTACTACTTGAACAGTCATCTTGACCGATTCGCAGAAAAGCTTGGGTCATATAGGGAAGAAAAAGCCGATCGGATCTGGTTGGCCTATGGAAGAGAGTTACCAAGACCGATGGTATCCTCACATGAGGGCTGAATGTGATTGTTCCACTACACCTTATTCACCTAAGTAGCGAAAAAGAAAGTTCTTATGCATATAAACACGTAATTAATAAATGCAGATTTTGATTGAAATTTGTGTTTTTCTGTAACAGTCAAGATCTATAAAACTATACGTAAGAAATACATTTTTTTCTACTTATGTAATGTTCAAATATATGTCCTAAGTTAAAGGAGAACTATATATGACAAAAACCTGTAAAAGAAAGCACCTTTGTGAGAGAAAATTACACTCTCTCTCAGTCAGAAGTTGCAGGTTTTAGTCCGAAGTTTTTCTTTTTGCAAGTTCATGAAAAGTGTCAAACTGTCAGCTGTCATAGAAAAATACAGGAAAAGTATTTTAATTTGCAGGAGTAAAGGCATACATTCAAATATTAAATTAGTATTAATATTAGTGGAAAAGTGGTTTTACGCGTTCCAAGTGACTCTTCGAGCCCGAACACATTGGAAACGACGAGCTACGGACCACAGCTACCAAGACTTTATCTTCATTATCTAAACGATTTTTTGATGGCAACATGAATTTTTTGAACGCGGCAGCGATGTCATGAATTTGTATGAGTTTGACAGAAAGGAGAGGAAGAACCTTATCTGTCGCTCGAAAAATAGAAATAGATCTAATCTGGCCACAACCACGGTTGTGGTGTAGCTCTGTCGCCATCAAAATAATTATCTACATAAGAGTACGTGTTAAAATAATTTCACAGCTGTAGTCCGTAGTCCGTCGTTTTCAATGTGTTTCAAGCTTTACTGTTTCAAATTCATATTGAGAAAGCACAAGTTGATAACGAGAAACGTAAATTCATAATGAGAAAATAGAAATTAATAATGGGAAAACGTAAATTCGTAATGAGAAAATGTAAATTGATAATGAAAATATAAAAAGTTATAACAATGAAGAGCTACAAGTACATTACTCTGTATTCTGCGATATTAGGTAAATTAGAGAAAAAACGAAGGATACTGCTAAAAATATTTACACCGCGAAATTAAAGTTGGACAACACATTTACACCATATCGACTAAGCTTAGAACATCTGTGTGGAATGTAGATGTTTTGACACACTTTTTTATATTTCATATTTGCTCTGCAGATCGCACAGTTATCTTTATATTCCATTTTATTTACATATATGAGTGTCCAATTCAGACGGTATTGAAATTTTGATCTGAATATTTTATTATTTTTTAATTTCAATCAAACCTTCTTAAATAAAAAAAAAATGTTTAATTCAAACAAAAATGGAGTGTACGTATTTTCTCATTATAAATTTACGTTTTCTCATTATCAATTTATATTTTCTCATTATAAACTTGAAAAGGTGTAGAGAGTAATTTTGTTATTTGACAGTTTTACAGGTTTTACCCGAAGTTATGTGGAACATATAAATAAACTTTTTTCGTAAATTCTTTTATAAAAATATCTGTAGATTATTTTATAAACAAACTATATAAGCCAAATTGACGAAAACTTAACAAATTCCAAAAAAAAAATTCATAAAAATATTCAACTTTTTATTCCAAATATTTAGAAACTTTTTGAGTATGCAGTTTTGTAGCTTTTCAATGTACAGGTTTGAAGTTCCGTATAAAAAAAATGTCGAACACACTTTTCCCTTGATAACTAGTTAGTTTAAACTTAATTTGAACACTTACCAATTTATGAACAGTGTAGAATAATCGTTTCCTAGTATAAAACACCATCCACTTATCGGTAAATAAGTGTGCTGGCTGAAAAATTTATTTTTTTTTAAGTTTCCTTTCAGATACTAAATTTCGAATACTCATAACTCTGGATCTGTTGTAAGCAAACATTTAGTTCTAGTGTCATTTTCAAGAGTATATTTTATATAATATAGTACTTAAATGCCATTTTCAAAAATCAAAAAGTAAAACAGTTACATGGAAAAAAAGGAAAATTAATAGTCCAGCTGCACTATTTTGTTAATTTTTTTAATCTAATCTATTGCTAATTTTAGTGCCATTCGTTTAGGTAAGGATAGCGAACAAAATTACAGGTATAAATAACCCTATCGTAAACGAAAATAATAATGATAACAATATTGCTAGCTATACTACTATAGTGTAATGATAGCTATGAAAAAATACGGCTTTGGTGATAAGGATATCGATAGCACGAAAATTTGAATACCTGCTTTAACTCACATTGTTTTCTCAAATCACGCTTCAGATAATATTATTCTAAAGTTCTGAATTTAAGTTCCATTAGATTGATGTATTGACTTCGAAATCTTTAACCAAATCAGTTCCCAAAATCAATCAATCTGTTGTCTCTTCATCAACATCTCGTCCCTCCACTTCTACCAACCCACTGCCTCAAGGTATCTCACTGAAGAGGATTTCCAGCTGCAGTATTACTGCCACTAATACACTTGAACTCAATTGGCCATGGAGAGCGTGGGTGGGGTACGTCTCGCAGGCAGTTGTGTTACCAGAGGCTCTTCGAGCCGTTCTCACATAAGTGAATCCAGGGTGAACTAATTGCTTTAAGCGCTGACAAATACCAAATTTATGTGCCTATATTAGTGTACTTGTCGGCATAAATGTTGGCAAATATGGCAATGTATGTACCTGCAGTTTGTATGAGGACATATATGAGCGTTTGTACAAATCGTCAGCTGCAATGCAAAAAGCCGTAACTAACAAATATTTTTTTTTTGCAAAAAACGATGTGGCGACTTGTAATGCGATGCAATGCATCATGGTCAATCAAAAAGTGTATTTTGGATTATTTTTTAGTTACGACCTTTTTGCATTTCAGGCGACAATATATACATACATACATATGTAGCCAGCTGCATGTTTGCGATCTGGTAAATATGTTTATTTCCATGAATTTGCAATAATTTTGGGGGCCAGCTGGGCACACGAGTGGTTGTGTTTTGTTGTTGGCGTGCATTTGAGTGGGTGTAAGGGTGAATGCGTGTAGCCGAACTGTTGGTGGCGATAAGTTGCCGCATTAAAGCAATCAGCTGGAGTGCGCCTCTGGTGTGCCATGGAATGTATTTGAACTCAACTTAGTATTTGTTTGTTACCTATGTCTGTTTGTTTATAAGACTTGCATGTGTGTGTGTGTGTGTGTTTGTAGTGTAATGAGACGCTTGCTCGACACCCTTCCGTACAAGCTTGCGCATGTTTACGGGAAGTGCTTTTGGTGTAAGCATAGTTGTGCGCTCCTCCACAGGCAGCATAGGGTTGAACGTGTTGCAGCTCCTTCACTAATTAAAATGCCAATTTGTAACGCTCGCAGGTAATTAATTACCACAAGGCAACAAAGTTGTTGCCACCATTCGAACAACAGTTTGCATTGAAATGTTGTCGATGTGGTCAGTGTGTTGCTGCTTTTACATAATAGCAACAGCGTTAGTGTCATCATATTTGCTGAATTGTAAGCTTGGGTATGTATTTGCCGTAAAGCCAAGCTGCCCGTATAACTACATACATACATATGTACATATATGAGTATCCTGCATCTGGCAGGTGCGAATTTGTTGCAGCATCTCGAGGTGTTGTTTGGTATTGTTACAGCTGCTGGTGTTATCAGTTTTGTTGTTATTTTGAAGGATAATGTAAGTAATCGACACTTATCCACTTCATTACTCCCGAAACCGACTTCCCAGCCGCTCGGCAGTATAGCAAACTAAATAGTAGGGTAATTGCTGCATTTGCGATCTTAGAGTAGTCTTCTGCTTCTCAATCCCCAGCTGAGGCATGCAAATAGTGGCGTTATACGAGAGCAACAGTTAATGCCACCACGCGCACTCATTAGCATTTAGCGTTCGAGCGTTGGAGAGCGTTAGTCAGCACATTTGCCTGTGAGAATAGTGCAAGTGAGCGAAGTTATTGAAAATGGTGTCCCCGCAGCAGGTGTTGATGACTTGTGGTTTGCGCCATTTTAATTAGACGCTGTTCAATTTAACTAGTTGGGAATTGTTGGTTGTGTGGTCTGGTGGCATGTTGTTGCGACGCTTTTATAATAGCCGACTGCGAAACGATTATAGTGGTAAGATTTTCTAAAAAAAAAAGAACAAAAGATAAAATAGTAGATTAAACAGCAGTAAAGGATTGAATGGGATGGAATATGTTGCCTAGGAGAGGCAATAACATATCCAAAACGTACCATCGAGCGTGACCGGGGTATTATTTAAATTAATGAAGAACTAAAAAACTTCATACAACTCAAAGCCAAGACCTCTGACTGCGTCAAATCAAATGCATTAATCAAAAATATAAAAGTACTGTGACTTATCACTTTCGCGTAATCAATTGTCATCCTTTGCGTAATACTAAGTTCAAACAGACATAATTTCGGCTCCATTTACATTTTAATTGAGCTACCGCTATTTGGTGATCAGAGACAGTCAGCTGCTCAATTAGCTATGATAGTTAAATAGGGTCATTTGGTTATGAAATAGGGCCAATAGTCAAAATTGAACATACCCACCAGGGCTGCACGAATTTTCGACTCGATTTACGTTCAATTAAGATTTAATAGAGCAATCAATAGTTCAAATTTTGTATGGTAAATTGAGCCTTAATAGAGCCAATTAGCGCTTTAATTGAGTGAAGTCCGCTAATTGATCGATTAACTGCCTGTCTGAACTTACTTTTAAGTTTGATCAAACGCTTCGCACATGGCGTATGAGTAACATTATTTCTTGCTCATATTTCATACCAACAAAAATCTTCGAGTCTTCTGCGTGCTTCGATATACTTATGTGTATATACTTGCATACATAGGGTGTCTCAGAAGTAGACGTCAACCTGGAAACGGATGACAGACCAAGTCATAATAGTTATCAGAAAAATATAAAAAAAAAATCTATGTCTTGTATTTTTAAAATTATAGGCGTGCAAAAAAAACGAAACAATCTCACCCTGTGAAGGTTTTTTAACTCCCGTTACTGCAAATTTCTACTTTTTCTCAAATTAATTCGTATTATGTAATTCTGAGTAATGCTTCTCTAAGTTGCTTGAAAGAAATTTACACTTTTATCTCAAAAAAATTTGAGATTTAATGCTTCGCCCGATTTCAACTGACTGTACTGAAAAAAATGTACTACACTAGTTTGGCAAGTAACTTTGAAAGTTAGCGCATTTAATAAGGATTCCAAAATGGTATGACACGTGTTAGATTGTTTCTTAAATTATGGACAATTTCAATTTTTGTAAAGAAACCCAGTTTTGAAAATTTTTTTCTTGCTTACTTCATACGATCGACCAAGACTTTCGTTGAAGCCGAAATATTTAAGGTAACTCTAGTTTGGGTGAGACGGAGAGAGTTATTTTACGAAGTGTAAGCGAGGCAGAGAGTGACGCCACTTTGTCCTGGCCTGTCACCCGTTTCCGGTTTAGCGTCGACCTCTGGGACACCCTTTATATTCAAGCTTTATGGAATCAATATATGTTTTCAACCTTCTCAAACGAGTTAGACGCTTGACTTGCTCTTTTTATTTTCACCTGTCTTTGCTTTCATTTTTCATGCCACTTTATCAGTTTTACCTGTAATTTTATTTCGTGTTGGTATTTTCTAAAATCTATTTTCTAAAATCAATAAAAAAAATTGCATGCGAATGCGCTTCATTTGCGATTTCAACTTTATCGTTTGAGTAGCACTGCAGCGACTATTGCAATACCAAAAAGTTTTTCTTCGTTGCAATGTAAAAGTGAAGAAGAAGTGCTGAATGAGTGTTTTGGTAGCTGGCGCTTAAAATATGTACTGTTGTATTCAGTTATCTGTATAGAATGTTGCGTGAAGCAGCGTTCATCATAATTAGTTGGTGCTACAGTCCTCTGTGAACTTTGACATGTTGCACATGTGACCTCCATGTGACCCGGTCCTCTGTAGACTCTCTTCAGGTTTTTAGCTCCAGCTTCTTTATATCTTGCTCCATTTTGCCGGTGTATATCTGATCTCAACGATTATATTCTCACCACGTGGCCTACCCATCTTATTCTTTCTTTAATAATTTCTTAATATAAGCGTCCTAAATGAGCTTGTCTAGCTCGCCGACCCATTCACCGTCGGATTTTTCTATTTATCCGAAAACTCCTTTGAAGATTTTCTTTTCGAAAATATACAGTTTTGTTTTGCCTTTTTTATTCAGTTCCCACTATTCCTAATATAAGATCGGTCAAACCACGGTTTTATACAAAACCATCATGCACAGCCAGTGAAAGAGTTCATATATAAAAAGTTTTGTTTATTACGTGTACGATCTACTCACGGCTTGAATTCCCTCATCGATTATGATGCTTCTTGAATTACGGGCCTGCGATGATTTTCCCCTTAAAAACTTTACTAAACCAAGAAAAAAAAACGAAAAAATTCCTTTACGTAAATTTTCAGAGAAAATTCCTTTTTCATTTCCCAAAATGTTACGCGTAACATTAGCGTTAACTTCAATTATCCATGTCTTTTTGGTTTACTTATTTTGTAAGTGGTATTTTTAATTAATAGAGTGTGTTTTTCGGGGACCGTAACGGTTATGATCTTTATAATAAAAATCATAATTTAACCGTTAATATTTGATTTCTATTTTTTCGATAAAAAAATAATCCTTATTTTTGATTTTTGTTTTTTCGATGAAAAAAGATTTAAAGCGGTCATAAAAAATCAGTCTCCGTTATAACGGTTAAAAAGGATCGAAAAAATAAAAATCATAAAATCTCAAGTATTTTTTGATCGAGAAATAAAAATCATGATATTTAACGATTATTTTCGGTCCCTGGTGTTTTTAAGTAAAAATCATGAACATTTTAAAAAATTCTAATATATGTATGTCTCCAATATAAATAAATCTCGATGTGCTAGAAAAAAGGCTGTATTTTTATGGCCCTGTTATGTATGGCGACTGGTGTCTAGTTGCCGGTCTAGTAGCCATGGCTACCAGTATCGTACTTTGTATTATGTATAGCGATTAATCTCAGTATACAGAAAGGCGCAAACATCCCTGAATTTACCTTTTTGACATATACATTTCGAAGTAATTGGCAACTTTGCTCCAATGCATTTGACAATTTATGTAAACAAATAACCAAGGCGAATTTATGTATGTGTTTCGCCTCACGGCATCTTATGTCAAATTGAAAAATTTTGTTTGCATTTCCACACACACTCTTACAAATTTTGACAGTTTACGCCGCCAAAGCAAAAACAAAAAACATGTAAATTTTTGTTTTTGTTCTCTTGCTATCGCCTTATATTAACTCGCCATGCAAATAACAAAATCGTCTTAATCGAATAATCAAATGGCGCTACCAGACTCAGTAGCCGACAGTCAGTAGCGAGTTGCCATTCGTAATGTGAATTTCAGTATATGGTTGCCCATCGGTTTTCAGTCGCCATACATATTAGGGCCACTAATTTAACATACCTCGATATTTACAAAATAACATAATTACTGGAAGAGTGAAATGATTTAAATTTCGCAGGCCTCTGTTATCATTGCATAAATTTAAGCCTAAGTAAGTAAACGCTTAAACCGTTCCAAAGTTTTTTTCACCAATTTTTATTTCTTTGGTATTGGCTTTTTACTCCTGGATATTTTCATTTATTTGGTGTTATCTTCTTCGATTTAAAACCTGATTATGTGGGCAGTGTTTTCGATATCAGAAGACATATTGGAACTTAATGTTTTCCTATCTATTGCAATATCGTCTGCATATGGATTGTCTTGTTTATTATACGTCCAGTTCTTTTTACGTCACTTATTTCATCTATAGCGGTACAAGGCATCAGGATGAAAATGGGTTATGAGAGTGTTTTGCTCATTCAGAAATTTTAATTTTTTTCACTTCAGCTATTCACGCATGTTTATTTATTTATTTATTTTTGGTTCAAATGGAATGCAGTAGTTTTTGCTCAATGAAACTATTTATCTGCTACTCTATTAATGTGTAAATTTACTCGAAAATATTTCATATCAAAAGGTGTATCAATAACCTATGTATATAATAACATCTTTTTTTTTAACAGCCCACAGTGGTTCCATTTGTATGGAGCATCGGTCAAAAATCATTTTCTCTGAAACTAAATGATATTTTGAATGATTTCGATGAAACGTGGTAC
>JAPVRG010216214.1:0-13746 GCA_029783565.1 Rhagoletis cerasi | reverse complement strand
TTCAAGGTAACCAAATATCACTTTCGCCACCACTGCGATTTAAGCGGTCGATGGGCGGTTTTGCAAAGGCATTGATGATTTTTAAACTCTCCCCTAAAATATGCATAAATACTTATAACACGAAGAAGAAAAAATCTCATTTTTAATTTGGCTAACTTTTTTCTACTTTCGTATTAAACAAAATTCGACGTATTTTAGAAAAATTAAAAAAATCCGCCTACTCCATCTCTTTTTCGGCCACCCCAATTATAGGCGGTAAAGACAAACCCCTTTTGGGAAAAAGTCCATCTCAGGGGAAAAGATACGGACAGACAGTACGCCTTGTTCCAGAACTGCGATCTTTTATGTTGAGGCTAAGGTAGTAGCTAGAAATTCTTGCACAGAAAATCTTCGCTTTTTCCACGACTCAAATGCGTACGCGTAAAAAGACAAACCTCACCTTCGCAGTGGAAGAACCGAACGAAACGAAAAAACGAACTCCACCGTCTGCTCTACGTCACCGAAACGAGCCAAATTTATATCTGGCCGAGGAGTGTCATTCCAGTAATCTCACAATTTTTGCAAGGGATCTATTGCTTGGAAGTGAAAAATCATACAAATCATCACCTGAATAATGTGCTGAAAGAACCAAACTCAGCCTGTTGTGGAGTTCTAGCCTAGGAACTTACTCTCATAGCTTATTAATATTTATAGGTCTAAGGTAGAGGTGGCCAAAACTCACACGGTCATATATTTCAATTTTACTAGACGATGAGAGAATGAAGAGAAGAAGTCGCTCACGCCTCTAATGCAAACAGTGTTGTCAACGATTTCGAGTTTCCAAATTATAAGAAAAAGGGATTTTTTTATTATGTAAATAGTGTGAAAGGTAGAAGTTATATTGATGAGTTAACCTTTTAATATAATTTAATTAACTTTAATTTCTTGTTGAAATTTGTATTAAATTTAAAACTAAAGCAAATACATAGTTAAATGAAATTGTATTAATCTTCATATTTTGAAGTAAAAGAACAGGAATTTTTGGAACTATTTGTTTACACACTTGGTTTTGATAAAGAAATCATATTAAAGATTTTAGCGAACTCTTGTTTGCCAAAATATTTCAATGTGCCTTGACAAAGGTCTTTAAAAAAGATTCCGTCTGTATATGGACGGCAGTGTTTCGCTAGAGCTATAGCGAACATATAAGAAGCTGCTTTAGCTTCTTTGCTCAAGTTCGATTCGCAATTCTTATTGAGAAAACCTGGTTTTAACGCCCCCTTTAATCAGAAAACCAAATTTTCCCTCTCCACGTTCAATACTCCATCATATTCCGTAGTATGGCATGTACTGTAATGGTGCTTAACAAAAAATGTCGCCCTTGCAATTTCTTTATGACAAACCAAACATTGTGCCCTCCCTTTACATTACTAGTGAGTAAAAACTCTACTTCCGAATCCATGTTAAAACCTTGTACCCTGTCGATTGAGGACGATCAAAGCAAAACAATAATCGTCGGCATCACTGATTCATAGGGCCGGTTTCTCCAATAAGACTTAGGCTTAAACTTAGTTGTAACTTAAGTTAGCTTCGATTTTGGGCTAAGCTTTTTTTCAGTTTCTCCAACTGAGCGACTTAGTCAAGGTAACATGGATAACATGATCCGCGGCTCTCTCTCTTACGACTTGGCAGCACAGAAATTTCAGGGGCCATGAACAGCTACCACTGGTTAAGTAAAAAATGCACCGCTTTCAATTCAGGGGATTTATTGTACATGCGTTTATAAAACTAGCTAAAGTGCAGCGTTTATAAGTAAAATAAGTAAGTAAGTAATTAGGAATCATATATCACGCGAACACAAAGCAGGCACTAACATTTATTGGTTTTCGAGTGATGTATTAATGAAAAAAAAAATCACCTAAAATTTCTTAATAAATACCCATACATGTTTTTCGTAGCAGTGGCACTATTGGAAGATGCTATAAAAAAATGAACATTTTGACGGCGCTCTCAAGAGAAAAAAAGAGTATCGCATCATGTTACCCATGAAAATAAGTTAAGTCAAGAATAAGCCGATCAAAAGGTAGGCTAACTTTTGGCTTAGCTTAGCCTAGATGGTGAAAATGAATAAGTCCAAAAAATGGCTAAACTAAGTTAAGTCGAGTTGGAGAAATCGGCCCATAGAGTTCGCTTATGTATGTGTTAAAGCAGCGCAGTTTTTTTCGTGTACATGTGAAAGCAGAAGAGAAAAAATTGGCACGCGTGCCTATGAAATGGCCACCCTTGGTCTAAGGACGTATAAAATACAACTAATTTCAACGTGACTACTGGCTTGTGCCAAGCAGAAGAAAATATTAAATCCCCCTCGGTTTCGCGACAATCAGGTATACAACAGCGGAAACCCCAGATTTTTTAGGAAATGTAATCAGATCCACTCTACTTATCAAGAAGGAGCGCCTCGCCACAATGGCACTCCATGTGCATACCTAGATAAAACGAGGTCAGGGTGAGAGTGAAAAAAGTTTGTTTTTTATTTATATTACAAAAAATCTGACACCAGAGATGATGCAGAATCGCAATGAAAAACCCAAAAGTGGTTCCACCATTATTTCTTCTTTATCGATAAATCTTCTCCATGTAGTTCAAAATTCACTGCTGAACACACCGAAAGAAATATTGAAGGTACAAAATGGCAAATAAATTTGGAGGAAACTGAAAGTAAAAAAAATTGGGATATGGTTTTTTGTGTTGCCAGCGACTTCCTAACGCTATTTTCCTTTCAAATGTCCTAGCATTTCTTTAATATTATCACAGAGTTCTAACGAAAAATTTTCTTTGTAGCATACTTTTTGCTCATATTTTCTCAATTTCACCAATTACATAAGCAGCGATCTATCGCAATTCAATTCCACTTTCTTCAATAAATTGCCAAAAAAGTTTTGGTGGAGCTTTTATTTTCCATGTTTGAGAATTATTAAAAATACTTTACGAAAATTCTTTTGAATATTGCTTCGTACAACTTTTTATGTACGAAAAAACACTGCGCATCAGATTAAGGGTTTTTTAAGACCAAACAATCCAAACTTGTGCCCAGAGAAAATAAGAATGCATCAAGAAAAAAAATATTGAATAAAATATTTAAATATTCCAAATTTATAAGAAATTGTCTAATTGTTGCTTTGCTTCGGTTTCGGCAGAGACTGGCCTCATCCTCTAAAACAATATCTGGTAGGCCAGATCGAATTTCTCAACCGAAACGTATTTTTGTCTCTGTGCAAATTTTCCAATATTTCATACAAATAGGTGCTTCGTTCGCTTGCAATGCGAATATTTTTTGAAGTATGCTTTGTTCGCAACTAAAGTATGCAATCACTCTAAAAGAATATTAAATTCTCCGTCCAACTTAATTATATATATACATTAGGGTGGTCCAAAAATACACAGGAAAATCAACTTTGTGGCATTTTCTTTCTGCCGTCCCCCAGAATTATAGAAAAAGGAAAATAAATAGACCAGTATTTTTTTATTATGAAATCGGCTGCCGTTGCTTTGAAGTTTCCTATATATTTTACGTGGGGAAATGCATCTTTTCATAGAACTGCTTTGAAATCTGTAAAAATAAATTTTTTTTGATAGGATAGAAATATTTCCCCTCAGAAAATTTCCAACAATAGAACTACATGTGATGCAAATTTAAGTCGAAAATTTTACTAACTTTTTTTCAAACGAGCGTGATGTGGTTACGAACACATAAAATAAAAAATTTTTTAAGTAAGAGATGAAATTATCGGTTATGAAAAAAGAGTCACTAAACTTTTAAATTTAAATAAGCGTCATTATGTTATTGTTTGAAGATTTCTGAAGGGTAATATTTTTATTCGATCAAAAAAAATTTATTTTTAACGATTTTATAGCAACTCAACGAAAAAATGTATTTTCTCCATATAAAATATATGGAAAACCTCAAAACCACGGTGACACGGGTAAATATTAACCGATTTCTAAGTAAAAAAAATACTTTCGATATTTTTCAAAATTTGGACTACCCTAATATGCATACATAAATGTACACGTTTATTGCAAAAACTATTCATAAATATTAATGGAGCACCAAATAGAATATTTTATAGCAATTTCTTATTCACTTTGAGTGCATAAGCAACACCTTAACATCTTCCATAATATTAAGTAGTCGTATGCGGGTTGATGTTCTGCTTAACTTATCATAGCGAACTTATGCATTATGTATGAATGTATGTATGTATGACGGCCGCTGTGATGTAGTGGTTAGCAGTGCGCACTACCATTTCACAGGGTCTGGGTTCGAGCGCAGTTTCCCACCAACATTCAAACTAAAAATTGATTTTTTAAATAAAAGGTTTTCTAAAAACGGTCGCCCCTCGTCAGGCAATGGCAAGCCTCCGAGTGTGTTTCTCCCTTTTAAAACAGCTTCGGAGTCGGCATAAAACTGTAAGTCCCTCCCCTTTGTGTGACAACATCAAGGCTTACGCCACAAATCGGAGGAGAAGCTCGGCCAAGCACTAACATATTGTATGAGCGCCAATCTATTTATGTATGCTCGATTTAGAAAACTTCAATTTTCTTTCCAACTATCAAATTTAATATTATTTTCAACAAGCTCTTTCACTAAACTGTTTGACAACATAAAATCTTTAAGTAAGTAAAACCAGTTGTAATACTTCCCTACTAGAATATCGTTTAAATTTTTTTTCCGTCTTCTCCATCTACTCATAAACTGTAATAATGTGCTAACTGTTTTCTAAATACAATTTTTTCTTCATCTTTGCCTTCTGCTTCACCCCCAGCTTTACTTCCATTCCTTCATTACTATGGTAGCGCTTGCATTTATGTCTTCTTTTCTTTATATCCGCTTTTTTCTTTAGTTATTTTATATTCGATTTCATTGCCCGCTTGCAAATCATGGCACATTTGCTTAATAGCTCACGGCTGCTTAGCGCACTTACTAACTCGCATTTTTATTTTATTACCACCCACCCTATGCCAAATGGCATACACTTTCTCCTTTATCGCCTTGCTTGCCATTACTATTCAGTTGAACTAAATCATAGTTTGGAGTGTTTGCTTTGCTCTACTCTACTCAGTTCTATGCTACGCTTCGCTATCATCTACTGCCGCTGGATTGCCGCGTCTTAAGTACCAATAAAAGTCAATCTTAACACTTTTCCGATAGCAACTTAACCATTTCGCATATTTCACAAACATTCAATCGAGTGTATAAATCAGCTAATAAAGGCGGCGAATAGGAGAAACTGTAGTGTTAAAGTTGGCCAGAGAGTGTATCCAATTTAGGATTACCTACTTTATGTACTGGTGCATTTGTAAGTTTGTAGTTCAACCCTCTTGGGTACTTAATACAAGTACATATGTATATGCTTGTCCATATGTAGTTTCAGCCATAAAGTGTAGTTGGGTCTTTTATTGCAAGAAAAAATTGTGGTAGTGATAATCGTAAAAGCCTTGATTGGTTTAATTAGGATTACCATACATATATGTACATATGTTTGTGTTCGGATCTATAGCAAATTTTTTCATACAAGTTTATTATTATTCCAAAAGATCCATATAGCTATCACAAAAAAAAGAACAAGAATAAAATTGTAAAATTTTTTGTAAATCGCACAAATTTAGCGTTGAAAAAATCATTTCGCCCAAAATAAATCATTTCAATTTTTTTTTTTTTAATTTAATAATTTTGGAACTTCCCTTCAATCATATCATAAGCAAATTTCAAAACTTCCACCTTTAAAACCTCAAATTCGCTGTTTAAGTACTTTTGTTATGGTAACGGCTGTACGATTTTCTATTTAATTTAGAATTTTATCGGAAAACCTTTAAAGTTTTATGTATATTTGTAAATTTTTAAACTAATTTAAACCGGAAATTTAGGATTTACACCGTTTTCTGCAAGTGATAAAATGTTTTTCAATTAAATTAAATTCAAAATTCGTACACATTTTTTTTTTAATTTAAATGAAGTTAATATAAAATTAAAATTATTCCACATTTTTTATTTCAAGTATAGAAATTTGTGCTCTTCGGTAATACCCTTCAAAGTTTTGAAAAATTTTATAAAAAAAAAACTTTTTACATTAAACTTTTTTAAATTTAATGCAAACTTAAATTATTCCAGGCTTTTAATTAAAACAATTTTAGGCAGGGACCGAAAATAATCGTTACATATCATGATTTTTATTTTTCGATCAAAAAATAATCGATATTGTATGATTTTTATTGTTTCGATTAAAAAATAATCTTTTTTTTGGTTTTTACTTTTTTTCGATCATTTTCAACCGTTATAAAGGAGACCGATTTAAATCTTTTATGATAGAAAAAACAAAAATCAAAAACAACGATTATTTTTTGATCGAAAAAATAAAAATCATAAAATAACGATTTGATCGAAAAAATGTAAATCAAATTTTAACGGTTAAATTATGATTTTTATTATAAAGATCATAACCGTTATGGTCCCTGATTTTAGCTAATAGAACAAAACTAAAATGATTACATATCTTTAATTAAAATACTCTTCAAAATTTTGAAACATTAAATTTTTTAAACAGACTTTTTATAAAAACTGAAATAAAAATTTTAATTGTACCACAAATTTTAATTCAAACTCTTTAAAAATTATAGTGTATTGAGCATGTCTTTAAATTTTATGCAAATTTTAATTCTTTAAACGATTAAAAAGTTCTGGTTTTAGAGTATATGCATTTTTTGTTAAAACTCTTCTAAATTTTGAAAAATTTTACTTTATTTTTTTTTAACAAACATTTTTTCATTAGCTAAATATTTAAATTTTTCCACATTTTTTCCTTAATCGATTAAAAATTTTAGTTTATAATTTATGATTATTTATTTAAATTGTTTTTAATTTAATTCACTTATTAATTTGAAATAGCTTAAGAAGCTTAAACACAAATTTTAGCATCACGATAATTTTGTTTATTTAAAATATTTATATAAGTAAATCCTCTCCCTAAAATTAAATCTCTTTCTCAAAACAAAAAACTCTGAAAAAATTCGATATGAAGTTAAAAAATTAATGTAAGGTATCTTGTCGTATTTTAGATCATTTAAATCAAAAATTTTGCACTGATCTTATTTTATGAAGATGTGAAATATTTTAAACTTAAAATTTTTTTATAAAATATAAAGCCATTTCGATTTTTTTTTTTTACTTTTTTAATTTTTGAAACATGTGAGGAATTTTAAGCACACGTTTTAGTATGTGTATTGTTTTTTTTTTTTTGTTTAATTAAAACTTTAAAGTAATACTTTTTTTTGTTAATTTAAAGTGGCTTTAAAGACTTTAAATTTTTGTTTTTTCAATGACTTTTAAGGAACAAAATTTTAAAAAAATATTTCTTCGTGTGTCCGGTAAAATTAAAACAAAAAAACAATTATTTGGAGCACCTTAAAAAATTTTAATTTTTTGATCATTTGAAGAACCTAAGCACGAGATTGAAAAAAAAATCATATGTCTAATATTTTGGCGGTTTCCAAATTTTGAAGCTTAAACATAAATTTTAGCATCACGATATTTTTTTTTTTTTGTTAAAAAATATATTTATGTAGTAAGTCTTTTCTCAATTCATGTTGTTACATGCTTCATAAAATTGAAACTCTTTCTCAAAACAAAAAACTTCAATATAAAGTTAAAAAAAAATTAATTTAAGATATCTTGACGTATTTCGATCAAAAATTTGTCATTGATTTTATTTCATGAAGATTACGAATATTTTAAACTTAAAAGTTTTTCATAAAATATAAATAAGTACGAGTATTACGTTATTTTTGTGTTTCATTTAAACTTTAAAGTAATATTTTTTTTTGTTAATTTAAACTGGTTTTAAAAAGTTTTGAAAATTTGTTTTTTTAAATGACTTTCCGACAAAATTAAAACAAAAAAAAAACAATTGTATTAGTTTAATTTTGTGGCACGTTAAAAAAATTTTAATTTTTTGATCATTTGAAGAACCTAACCACAATATTGGAAAAAATCATATATTTCTTGGCGATTTCCAAATTTTCCCATCAGTTGGTCATTTCACTTTTTGTTGGGCCGATTTCCAGTTTTCCCCAAAAAAAAAGATATGTATAATGAGGCAATTTCCAAATTTTTACACAATTTGGGATTTTCACTTCTTTGTGTTGTCAATTTTTCTTATCGATAACACCTTCTTCAAAACACACGAAACAATCAATATACTCACAAAACTAGGGGCCAAATATAGTACAACTGCGCTTTTAGTTTTTCTCTCTGACGTCAGGATTTTTTATAAAAAGACTTGGAAATTTCAAGGATGTAATTAATTCAAAAAACTATTTAAAAATTTCAGTGCAATATAGAATAGCGGTATGGGTGCCAAATGAAAGCTAAAATTCTCTAAAATTAAACAAAATTAAGGCTGTTTGGCTCACAAGGACGAATAGCTATTGAAAATTCCCTCTTAAATATTTTCCTTTTTTTAGCAGGACGAAATTCGAGTATGTGGTGATTATATCAGTCTTTAACAAATAAATTTAAATAAAGTTTCCTTTTAAAAAAAATCCTGACGTCAGAGAGAAAATTTAAAAACGCAATTTTACTATATTTTGTCCTAGTCCTCGCGAATATATTGATTTTTTAGTGTGTAAAATTTACTGTCGCACGGTGTAAAAGAAAAAATATCAATATCGATTTGTATGAAAACAAATATACGTTCAATACATTTTTGTTAGAATTTAAATTATACAATGTTATAAAACCGATTTTGAAATGATTAATTATAGCATAGTATGTAAAGTATAAATATTGTGGAAAAAAAATATATTTTTATTTTACTCACCACTGCGCGACATGCTGGCGTCCGATAGATATCACTAGCACCAGATAGGCTTTGAAAATATTTTTTTGTGCCGTAAACGGTATCCATTTTCGTGCTCCTGACGTAGTTCACCGTATGCATATATAACTATTCACACGATATCTCAATCGATTCTCTCTCTTTTTCAATAACAAATTCACAAATTCGGTTTCCTCGCGCTTTTTATTTTTCTCGCGCCTCTCAAATTCCACAAAAAATCTCAGATTCCCTGCAGTGCGTTAAATTTCACACAACTTTCGCAAATTTTCACATACGTACATACATATGTACGCAAGTATTTATGTGCATATTTGAAATATTTTTTCACCTTAATTTTCTGCTTGACACATCACATCACAAATACCAGCATTGACCAAACGCCTGCAAGCAACATATTGCCAACAATAGGAGGGGTTGCATGCAACTTTATTGTCATTTCAAGCGTCACTCACAATCATTCATGCAACAACATCAGAACTGGCTGGAGTAGTGAACTGGCGGGCGACGCAGAGAGAGCGAGAGTGTATGTTTGTATGAACGTCTGTGTTGTCACGTAAAAATATATTAATAGCATTAACTAATAAATGAATGAATGAACGAATGAGGAAAAAAATTGGAAAAGTGCAGCTGCTGCTGTTGACGCTTAATAAGCGTAATGAAATTGAGTACGCAGAAGTTGCTGTCGTTGTTTTGCTGCTGTTGCTGTTGGTGCTGTCACCGCGGCTGCTCCTGCTGCTGCAATTATGAATAGTGTTTTCTACCGACAGCGACTGTTGCTGACTTGGCTAGTAAGTTGGTTTGTTGTCGCTTGTTATGGTGCTTGTTAAAGGTGCCGCATGCTTTTCTGTTGCTGTCTTTGTTGTTGTTTTTGTCGCCATTAATATATGTACAGGTGGTTGTTGTTGTTGCAGATACTGCTATGATGGACACTGATGATGAGCGATGGCCTGCCTTTGGCTGTTTTCTTTGCCACTTTGCGCTCGTCGAGTGATGATGATCTCTCTTGCTGCAGGTGTGCGAGGTAGAGTTTATTTTCTCAGATTTTCTGTAAAAAAAAACATAAAAATAATATTCTGTTAATTATACTTTTACTTGCATATATCTAGAGAGAAATTTATGCATTCATAGAAAATTAATGTTTCTCTGGGGAAAAAGTTCTTAATGACACTTAAATATGATCGGAAAATTTTCATTGGTCTATAGACTAAAGCAAAACATCAGCGAAAGTGAACTTATTTTGTGTTCTTTGTAATTATAAGGATCCTAGGGCTCAGATTTCCTAAAAAGTTCTTGATAAAAGGCCCTCTCTGAGGCCATGAAGGAAAATCATTATTAGTTTTGACGAAATATTAAAAATAAAAATCAAAAAAAGAAGTTTTCTAGTTTTATTTCATATGCTCCTGTTTGGTTTAGTTTTCCAAAGAATCTTTTGTACTAAAAATCCTAACCGTAGATCTTTCATTCAAAGTTGAGGCATTTGGATGCTCAGCTGAGAAGATCTACCTTCACCCATACACATACTTCCAAGAGACGAGTGTGGGAAATGTTGGCTTTGGATGAAGGGTTCAGTGATTCAATCTGCGCATTGGTTGAATTTAGTGATGGGTTGAAGCTATTCTCTTAAATCCTAAAATATCTTGACCTCCATAGTACTGTGAATTTTCTCAGTCATACTTAGCCGACCAACTAGCAAGGATTTTCATTGGCAGTGCGTTCACATATTATAGGGTATTGCATGGTTTCCTTTACTGTCACTTTCGAGTAACTCCTAAAGAGGACTGCTGTGGCTAACAGTTCGTTCAACTTAACAAAGATTATTTTCCTTTTTAACCGACTTCAAAAAAAGTAGGAGGTTAATATTCGTCGGAGTCTTTTTATTTATGTTACCGGATAACTATGGACCAAACGAATTGTTTTCGATAATTCTGTTTTTATCTCAAGGGTGGTCCCATAGTAATTTGGTTTAGTTCCGATCATTGTATCATAAAGAAATTAACGGTTCTCCAAAATTTGTATATGCGAATTGAAGTCGGTTTTATTTTTTGCTTAAAAATTAATTGTTTGAAGTGAAACTTCTTAATCGAGTTCGGAGATATCTGGGTTAAATATTTAACAACACGTCATCAGATCTGTACGTCTGTTCGATTTTGAAAAATTAGGTGTCAAATTGCTGGACCTGTAGATGTGCAATATAATTTTAGTTTTTTTGCAAAGTGTTGCCACATATTAGGAAATCAAAGTTAAATGAATTATTACATAGGGGTATGAATAGAAAAATCGTTATTTTTTGCCTAAATGTAGGAGGGTTCCCAACTGTTTAAAAAGTCAAATTCAACTTAATTCAACAGTTAATTGATAAACATAGGTTTAATAGGGTTTAAGTTTGGAAATACTTTTGAAGAGGGTTGCCACCTGTTTTAAATGTCGAATTTAGTTAAATTATACAGCAGTTGTGTACATAAAATATTAAAATGTGAGTGTTAAACAAAAGAGTTTAAAGAAATCTTTAGTTTGAACAAAGAACGTACATTTTATAAGAAGCGACAACTCTTTATAATTTTAGCGAGTGTGAAGATCAGGAGCGTGCCTTCTCTTTTCATCCAATCAAAAAACGTATTTGGACGAAAGAGAAGGCACGCTCCTGATGTTCACACTTGCTTAAATTATAACGAGTTGTCGCTTCATATAAAATTTACGTTCTTTGGTTTGAACAATTAAAATATTTTTGGGATGTTTGAAGGGGGGCCACCTGTTTGAAAAATCAAATTCAAATTATTTAATAATTCAAACTAGTTATTGAAGTTAAATTTCTTAATCGAGTTCGGAGTTGTTGTGTTAAATAATTAAAACCACGGTAGTATGGGTATATGTATGTATGTATAACGAATGCGTGGACAGAAAACGAACGGCTGCGTTGAATGCCACTGGGGGCGGCGGGGACAAAGACAAAGACAAAGATATTGACAATGACAAAGACCTTGACAATGACAATGACAATGACAATAACAATGGCAATGACTATGACACTGACAATTACAATGACAAAGACAATGACAATCACAGAGACAAATTGTTTCTGCGGCAATTCTTTAATGATCTGTCTTCAGTATTCCTACAGAGGCAGTTTAGTTTCAAAGATTGCCTACTGGGACGGTACTTTGGTAGCAGTTCAACCTCACTTCCGATATGGTGGTTTTCTGTAACGAATAGACATTCAGTGCTCTTCTGAATGCGGCTCTTTTCCAAGTATATAGACATGGGTAACACTGCGCTGCGCCGCGAAATTGCATTAACACCGTAGCCGGAGTTGCCGCGCCAACTCCAAAAAAAGAAAAGCACCAGCGCCAAGTGGCACCATTAACTCCACGAAACACATGAGACCAATTCGAATCAACTACCGTCGGAATATGTTGGTGCTAGCGTATTATATGAATAATTTGGTTCCAGTACACCGGCATTTAGTCAGAAGTGGTTCCCCTACACACGTTTATCACTTCCGCATTTTACTTTTTGCTATTCTTTTGAAAATTTTAGCCACATATCGGTGATCTTTCTAAATTAAACACGGTTTATAAGGGGGTTTCTTAATTTTAATGTCGGGAACCGGTTTTTTTCAAACTTTTCGAATAACTCGATAACCGGTTTTAGAAAAAATTCGAATAATCGAACACCCTAGTAAGTATGTTGTCAGTAGAGAACGACCGAACCTCGATTTTTAAGGCCGAACCGAAGCCGAACCGAACATTTTCAAGGGCCCAAGTAATAAAAAAGCAATGACTTTTTAAAAATGTAGTATTATTTTTGATAAAAAAGCAAAAAAGGTACATACTTAAGTTTCAATCACATAAATTTCAGCAAATAACATATACTATGTACTTACATAAGTATTTTTGTAAACATAACATAAAAAACTCTCTATGGCATGTGTACATGTAGTAATCATTTAATACTTTATGTTCGGCCAAAGTTCGGCTTTTTTTTGCCGAAGCCGAACCGAAACCGAACCGAACTTTTGTGGCCGAACATGGCCGAAGCCGAAGCCGAAGTTCGGTCGTTCTCTAGTTGTCAGCAACATTTATTCCAAGAGTTGCGGACTTTTTTGCGGATCTAGGCTTTTTTATGAGGTCAGGTTGTACAACTTAAATTACAAAAAAATGTTGGGTTGTATTTGATGCAAATTTAACAGTCAGCTTGTCAACTGATTTCCGTGGTCCAAGTTGGAAAAAGATCACAGTCGATTTAGTAAGGTAGGAGAAGAAGCCAAAACGAGAAAGCTCGAAGAGTTAACCTTCAAGCACAAGTTATGATCATCGTGAGCATATAATATACCAATGAGGCCCAAACTGGTTGAGTTGCGAGCTTCCAGATAGGCCGATAGGGCACCACTCTACGCTTTTTGATGCTTGGCCTTGAAAGTTCAGTGATGATAGACACAGAAATTGATGTTTTCCGGTCTGCTTTGGTTTAGTCTACGATTTTTTTTTTACTTCCTGGTAATCAGTGATTGATAGTTGTCACGTCCTCTAGTGTAACTGTACTGTAGTCCTCGGTACTTTGGTAAGAAGACATATATCTAGAGAACGACCGAACGTCGATTTTTAAGGCCGAACCGAACCGAACCGAACTTCGGCCAATTTCGGCCGAAGCCGAACCGAAGCCGAACCGAACATTTTCAAGGGCCCAAGTAATAAACAAGCAATGACTTTTTAAAAATGTAGTATTATTTTTGATAAAAAAGCAAAAAATGTACATACTTAAGTTTTAATCACATAAATTTCAGAAAGTAACATAAGTATTCTTGTAAAAATAACATAAAAAACTTGTTATGGCATGTGTACATGTAGTAATAATTCAATAATTAATGTTCGGCCAA
>JAPVRG010216074.1:1994-12678 GCA_029783565.1 Rhagoletis cerasi | reverse complement strand
TTATAAAAACTTTAAAAACTAAAATTTTTCAAAAAAATTCTCAGAACCCCTTTCACATCTACAAACCTCTCTTCTCACAAATTTTCACGCAAAAATTCAAACTTGACTGAAATCCGAGGTCCAGTTGAGAAATTTTCACCCACTAAGTACTAATTTGTTTATTTTTAATTTTAATAATTTTTTTTATAAAACATAGTTTACTCTTCAACGAAAATCCGATTTTCAAACTCTGTGCAATATTAAAAAAATCAACAAACCTTCGTCAAAATTTCGAACTTTTTAATTATATTAGAAACAATATACTTCATATGAAAGAAAATGACCGACACCGTCAACAAAAAAAAATTGTCAAAAATTAACGGCAAGTCCTAGCAAAACTGCATACTCAAAATCTTTAAAAAAACTATAATTAAAACGTTCGAAATTTTTATGAAAGTTTGTTGAATCTTTTTTTAAATATTGCACAAAGTTTGAAACTCGAATTTATACGATTTTCGTTCAAAAATAAACTATGTTTTTATAAATAAAATAATTAAAATTGAATAGTAAAATAAATAATAGTCAAAACTTGTCAATTGGTCGGTGGCGTATAATTGTGATACCCACTATAGTACAACTACAATTGTTAGTCCAAACATGAGCGTGATGACTTTGATATGTGGATTATTTAGAATAAGAATTGTGTAATGCAAAATAGCAAGCAGTGGAAAAGGCGAATGCATTCAAATGAGGGAATATATAGAATTCAGCTCTTTTGGGCGCAATGCATGACTGGCCGCATTCTCACGCAAAACCTCACCGCACGACGTAGCGGCACTCAACATGCGAACGGCTTGCCATGCTGCAAGATTGCTGCAGTACTAGACTTTTTTCCACTTCCCTTTATTTTCCTTCGATTGTGTAACGAAATTCAAGAGTGTGCATGCTGCTGCTGAGTAGCACAACACAAGATGCTCGAGAGCACAAAAAAAAAAATAAAAATAAAAGTGAATGCATGTACTATCTATGGTATACTCGTATGATTACATGAGCATGTGGTTGAGTGCATTTCACTTACCGGAAGTGCAAAGCAAAACGATTGCTGAATAAGCGATAAATCCAGAAGTGTACGATGGCGAGGACACCGAGGAGGTGCAGAAGGCGAACGACGGCGACGACGACATGCTGTAGCTGTTGCTGTTGCTTTGGCTGCAGTTACCACAGTTTCCTTAACACCCCAATAGTGATGAGGGCCTTAGCTATACTTGATGCCACTTGTGGTTGTGTGTGATGGTCGTGTGTGCAGCTCTATGTACGTACGTAGTAGCTAGTATTAGCGTTGAGTAATAGTTGCTGCTTCAGCAGTGGCGGCTGCATGCCATGTGGCGGCGCTGGTATTCAAATAATAAAAATAGAAAAACCGTCTAAGCAGAAGAAGAAGATGCAGCTCTAAATGTGTGTCGAAGCTGCACATTTGTGCCACGTATCTACGTATGCACGTCGAGTAGCGTGTTTGTGGTTGTATAGTTGATGTTTTCTTCGTTGCTTGCTCTCCCGACTGCTGACTGCTGACTATTGCTTGCTGGCAGTGACAGTGACACTCAACAACCGCATAGAGAAGTGGCACTTGCCACTTGTTTACCACACTAAAAAGTGCGTGCGTGCGTGCGCGCGTTCGGTAATGGGCAGGCGTTAGGCGGGCGGCGTAGCAAAAGGCAATAGGCAGGCAGTCAAATTGACTTGTATGATTTAAATAACTGTCAGCCTGGCACACCACACACGCTGAGGCGAGTGCGTGCGTCGTTTGCTTTCACTTGTCTTAGAATGTGTGTATAGTATTTGCGCGCTTTGTCAAGCACTTGAGTTGCACTTACCGCAAATCTTTAGCAAATACACAAGCGCGCACACACACATACAGATAGAGGTAATGAAAGAAAATCACTTTTTACTTTTCAGTATTCAGTTTTGACTTTTCCATTTTCATTTAGTACTCAACACTTTTGAAGCCTAACACACAGCTCTTAAAAGTTGTGTTGCTCCGCACAGCAAATGCAATCAATGTGCGAATTGGTTTTCCAGTTGCAAATGCTGTTGATTTACGCCATGCAGTTTTGTTTTTGTTTTACTGTTTACCTTTTTTGTCTGTTCACTACTCGTATTTACACTTCTTTCTCCATTCGGTGAGGTACTCAGTTTTTTTCTGCCTGGAACGAAAATGATTGCTCGCAGCAGAAGTGCTCCAAAGCCGGACACTAAAGCCTGACAGCAAGCCTGGTGTGCATAAAGCTTTTCCTTTGCACTAACAACAAATCCACACTTTTAAACGATATATGCCGAAAGCGCCGAATGTGCGCAAAGGACTATGCGAATGCCAGCCGCGTTGGAAGAACTGAACTCCTTTCACATGCAAATTTTAATTTCCTCTGCTTGCTTCCTCGACTTTGATATGGCGCGCTGCTGGGCGCGCGCGGGGAATGAAATGAATGAAAGAAGGATTGAGGAGTGATGATGTATCATGAGAAAGGGAATGTGTGGGGTGTCGGTAGCGTGTCGGTGTATGAAAGCGCTCTTGACGAAAAGTGGATGAGTTTGATGCTGTCGCTAATTTTGTTGCTGTTGCTGCTGCTGCGGCTTCTCAAATACTTGTACACGTTAACGTCGCCACAAGGCTCGTTGGCTGTTGTATATCAGTTACTGTTGCAGGGCTGTGACAGCAATGGACACAAGTTGCATGCTTCATTTCCGCCAATATTTTCACTTCTTTTTCTGAGCACACCGCTGTGGCACAGTGGGTTGTGGCAGCACTAGTGCGCAACTTTGGCGCCACAGTCAATAATCTTGACAGCGTTTTTTATTTCCGCTTTTCTACTAGTCAGCAGTTACCGGAGTTTTTTGAAGCGCCAACCAATATTTCACTTAGATACATACATACATGCAACAAATGCGCTCGTTTGATTGCGCTTTTTCGGCAGATTCTTCTTACACATTTTCTTCGTTTTCTACAAATCCTGTTTACGTTTTTTCAGTTTTTCATACCTTCCACAGTCTGCCATTTATGTTCAATGCGGCAAGCGCTGCTTTTGTTGTTGCTTTTGCACTCGATTGCCGGCTATGAATTTGCAGCTGCTGCGAATTTACTTTGTAACCACATCGACGGCTGCTGTCGTGCCGGTGGTGTTGACCGCGTTTGCACCGCTACAAACCGGGCAATTTGCTATGCGCGAAAATTTGTGGTCAGTTTTGGAAGGCGGGAATTCATAAGCTAGAATTTCAAACTTGACTGCATGCAATTTTTTCACTGCAACAACTCGCACATATTCACAAACAGTATAGGGAGCAAAAAAAATCACTAAATATCTACAAATAATTAGCAAAATCTATTTGCAGTTATCACTCGCGCCTTAACGACCAGCTATCACAATTCACGTCACGATTTCCGTTTCGCATGTCCTGTTGGCAGTGCGAGCAACGTTAAACTGAATTTTTCATTGCCAGTCGACGCCGACAAAGCACAACAAACCGCATACAAACAGAGTGGCGTAAAATTTAAAGAAAAATATGGGTTTTTTGCTACGTTCTTGGCATATCCCACTATTGTGCGCCTGAAAGCGCGCTACACTCATTTACTTACCCTGTTTCTGCCAGCTATCTCTGCTTGCGCTCTCTTTCCTCTCCCTCTTTGCTTTTTCTCTCATTCCGCACTCATATTTCGCGTAGCTGCTCTCTGCTCTCTT
Organism: Rhagoletis cerasi; assembly: GCA_029783565.1. Lineage (NCBI taxonomy): Eukaryota > Metazoa > Arthropoda > Insecta > Diptera > Tephritidae > Rhagoletis > Rhagoletis cerasi. The sequence goes on along the minus strand of JAPVRG010216074.1, from coordinate 8,965 downwards.
ATACAGTTTGTTTTGATTTTGCACGCTGCCAAACCGCAAATGACAGCCGAAACCGTCTGTTATCACACGCCGCTGTGGCACCCAACGCCGGTCGCCAATTACACACACACACACACACACACACACACACACACACACACACATATATATTCATGCGGCACACAACATAAGGCACGGCAGGCGGCTCGTGTGCTGGCGTTATCCTCGTGCGAGCACGTTGTCTTCTGGTCGCCACCAGCCAGTGAGGCAGGAAAGCAGCTGTTGGCAGTTCCGGTACAGCGCCTGCGTCATACCCAATTTCGTTTTCAGCGAATTGCAAAGCGTTGCGTACACGTGCCGCCGCACGCCGCCACGTAGGTTGGGTGGGGGGACTAGAACTCGCAGCTTTGTGACTGTGGCGTTGGGCGCAATCCATACGCCTGGGTGCGTGAGAGTGTTTCAGCTGGGCGATTGTGTCAGAGTGGGTGTGTGTGCGTGTTTTTTTGCTATTGTTGCCTGCTTGTTTTTGCACAAATATATGTATGTAAGTATTTCTAAATTTTTGTTGTTGCGCTTATCAGCGCTTTATGCATGTGTGTGTGTGTGTATGCTTGTTAGCTGCTTAGCGTAGGCGCTGGCCGGATCTTATTGGTGCGCCTGCAGGCCTCATATTTTTGTATCTTTTTTGCGCTGCTCTTCATATTCCCATTTTGACATTCACATTTTATTTGATATGCTTTGTCTTTCGCTTCATTTTGTGGCCATATTAGATGCATTCACACATTTACACAAATACATTTGAGCAGCTTGGTTCATTTGTGTGCTTTTGTGTTGCTTTGTGTTATCCCTTGACTTTGCCTTTCCAATTTTCGCTCGATTTTATAAGCGTAAATTAGATTGTCAGCGTAAATTGTTAGTCACTGTTGCTGTTGCATGCACACCGTCAAACGCAAACTTTGGCTGAATTCAATTTTGAAGATTTTTATCTGATTTAAGCCGCACTTTGGCGCACGCTATGTGAAAGCAGAGTCATGAGTAAAAACACAAATATCACTCATACGCCCCCCCCCAATGCGTTAGTTTTCGTGGGAATTTTGCCTCAGCCGGTAGGGCGAATCAGCTACCACCTTCGTACTGTTAGCTAAAGCATTTATTTGAAATTTAATGCAACACAAATTACCTAGGCCAACTACTGCCTTGCATAGAACTGAATTAAATTATATCGAATAACTGAATCGTATAATTGTAGTGTGGCTCGACAACTACAAATGTGTAGCCACCACGTTAGCCAGCACTATAATTTTCTATTCAACACAAACTCAATTGAAAAATGCACCATTTCCGGCGCATGCCTTTCAAACATAAAACAAATGCTAACCAAAAGCAATAATTTAAATTACATTATATTTATTTCGGTTGTTAAAACAACAAAGCAAAGGCCCTGAAATAGCAGCTTGGCTAAGAGCAACAATATCTATTTCAGCTATACGTAAATACACAGAAATTCCACTGTGTAGCAGTTTCAACTATTAAGGGAGAAATATTTAAAGTTGTATGGCCTTATTCATAAAAAATAAAATAGATTTAAAGAGCTCTATAAGGTGACATTTTCATAAAAATTTTCGATTTATAAAGCAGTTAAAGTCTTCTTTACTTTTTATGAATTTGGGTGTAAGCGTATAATTTTGTATAAGTAAAAAAAAGCCACCTTTGGATTCGTATGCGTTGTAGTTATCCCTAGACCGCCGCCGGTCTACCTTTCATTCCCAAGTATTCGTCCAGCACTCAGCAAGTTTAGTAAAAGCTCATCTGTTCAGAAGGAGACCGCATATGGCCACTGGAGTAGCAAACCCTTTCTACCGGCCGATTTCTCAAAGAGTATCCTGCCTTGCCAGCTCATTGGCCATATGACTTGATAGTGAAGTAAGGTGACGTTATCATCACAGAATCAAGGGCTTTGATTGCCTGTCAGTATATATGTGTTTACACCGCCTTGAAAAGTATTACACCTGTACGCGTTCAATTCATTTGCAAAATACTGCATTGATACGGGATCCTAAATTTGCCGGAGCTTTCTTATCCAACCTCGTTCCCTCCGTTAGTAAGTTCACAGCGTCTTATTTACAAATAAAACACACAAAGATCACCCATTCAGGGAAGTGGCCGGCCAAAGAACCACTCTAACTAGTATCGGTATGTGATGGCTGGTTCTTGCCGAAAGGAGCTCGAAGCTACTTTGAATTCCGAAGTGCCCGTAGTTGGAGGTGAACTGAAATCCCTCACCTCTTAGCCTGACTGTGGTTAGTTCTGTCTGTCATAACTTTTAGCGATGCATAAAGCGCAGGTAGCGCTCTTTGCACTATCTCCAGCTACTTAACAAAGGAGGGCTTATCTAATAAACCTGATTCAATTATGGTTTCCAAGAGATAGTTACACATTTTCGGCGTGTGGTTCAGCGCTTAAAAGTGGCAGCTTTTAAGCAGTATAAGGCTATATACGCGTTCTTTAGCATTGTCTCTACATTAGGCATCCAGAATAGCTTATTTTCAAAACTAGAACCCATCCTGAGGCATGTGGCTTTATGATTGAGCTTTCTTCTTAATCCGTCGTAGTCATAAGTTGGCATAGCGACTGGCTAGGGAGGCATTACGACCCTTCATACGATATTCGCATTACCAGACATTCAATGAGGACGTTTTGTTACTTTTTTTCTGATAACATACCCATCCATCCTTAAATAGTTTTCACACTGAAGGTTAATAATTGCAGATTTATCGCATAGAATATTAGTGCTTAAGTAATGACTTTGATAACGATAAAAATATTGTACTAAAATCGATTTCGCATGCTACTGATGGCTATTTGTATAGACAAAACTGTTCAAAATGATATCGATAAAAAATGTATGTAAACGTATGTATTCGGACAAAAGATATTTACAAATGTATCAACCAATAAATATATCGGTAATCGAAATTTAGGAAAAAAGGAATCATTTGGGCAATGATATACTCGTTCATTGATTTCCGATTTCAGTTTCTATAAATTAATCAAAATAATTTCGATAAATATATATTTGAACAATTACACTGGTTTACAGCAAAAAGTGCACTGGATGCCAATATCCAATTCCCAAATCGAGTCAATTTTTTATGGATTTTTTTCCGAGATATTTGCAATTTACCGTTATTCAGCTAAAAAAAGTTTCCACTTAATCACACATAACTAATGAACCAGTTGAACGGTAATAATACAAATTATAGAAAATGAAATCTAGGAAAATTCCGCATAAATTGTGTGCAAACCATTTTCCATAGGCCTAGTAGTCTCTGAGAAATTGCTTAGTCATTCCAGATTATTTTTTTATGAAAAAATGAAAAAATTCAAACTTTAACAGGGGAAAATTAAAAGAGATAACGAAGTTTTTGTAAATTTTTTCTTTTATATTAAAGCTTGCTTTTTTGCGAAAAAATCGAGCTACTAACGAAGAAAATCGAATCAGAAATAAAGAAGTTGTGAATGGGGAAATGAAAACGCGCAAGAATTATTTTATATTTATTTATTTATTTATTTGAGAAATGAGATTGTATTTGTAAGACTTTTCAGTCTTTTAGAACACATCAGCGCGCATTAAATTACAAAACTAGAATTCAAATTCTTATAATATTTATAATGCCATCTTAGATATAACATGATACAAATATGTAATAACAATAAATTGAAATACAAAAAGTTTTCCGTAAAATTAAAGTTAAAACTTAACATCAGATAACAGATATTATCATTCGTTACAGTTTAAAAGCTTAAAAGCATATGAAATATGAACAGAAATGAAGGTTACGCATACGCCACGTAGCTCATTATTAAGCAACGCCGATGATGATGTATATGTCGTTTACTTCGTGCTACAAAATTTACATCGTTATCATTTCCTTAATCGTTACCGGTATCATTGTATCTATCGTTATCGTTACACCGTGGTATAGTCAATTTTATACACAAAAAATTATACTCGCGAAAATAGGGGCCAAATATAGTAAAACTGCGTTTTTAGTTTTTCTCTCTGAAGAATTTTTTAAGGTACTTTGAAATTTCACAGATATGATTAACTAAAAGAATTACTAAAAAATTTCGAATAGGTATTGAATATGTAATTTTAAAATTTTATCTTTGAATATCCATGTGGATTTCAAATATTTAAGGACTGATACATACACCATCGCATCCTCGAATTTCGTACTTCTAACTTTATTAACTTAAAAAAATTAAAATACATGCATAGGTAAATAGGAATTTGGAATACCTACTCGTCGTTTTGAACGAAACATTTTATATTTTTTAAATTCCACAAAATTTTCTCGTTCATTTGGTTCCCATATTGTTATTCTACATTGCACTGAATTTTTTAAATAATTTTTTGAATTAATCATATCCTTGAAAAAAATTCCTTACGTCAGGGAGAAAAACTAAAACGTAATTTTACTATATTTGGTCCCCAGTTTTGTGAGCATATTAATTATTTAGTGTTTTGAAATTTTAGATTTTTGTCGTAGGGTATTAGAGTTATCGCTTTTTTTCATATTCATTGTATTTCTCGTTGTTCATTATGCATTGCTCTTTTTTATTTTCAAAACTTCTGCCGCTTTTTCTTCTCGTCTGCCACACTGTGCAGTGAAGAAGACTACTGCTTTTGAATTTCAAGTATACGCCCACAAAAATTAGCATAATTAGTGGTTTCAATTGCCGGATTTTTTCACCAGCTTTGTTAAAGTATTTCGTTTTTTTTTTTTCAAAGTATTTTAAATAAAATCAGAAATTATTTTCAACTAACCGCAGCGTTGGTAAAAATAGACGAGCTTTTAAATTTTGTAATGAAACTATTCGGTGTTTGTATAAATATGTGCAATGCACGCACATACATACATATGGGCCTTATCATTGTCATAAATTCACGTATGTACATAAATGTGTAACATGATCATATGCATATGTACATATATGTATGTATTTATGTATGAATGATGCTTTCAAAACAACTGAAGCATGTAAATTTGCAACAATAATGGAAATTGTTTATTTACAATGCTAAATTGTGGTTAAACATTGCTTTTGCATACAAATATTTCCAAATTCATACATATGCCGATACATATTTTTGATTGTTAAATTGTAAATATCTTTTTGTTACTTATATATGTGTACATATTGCTTCAACTCTTACCGGGTTTTGTTTCAGTTTCGCTTGCATATTTGTGTGAAAAATTACATTGTTTCAATACAAGTACACATGTATGTATATATGTTGGCTTTTTTGGAGGATTATAACCGATATTAAACAATTACGTAGTTACAGAAAAATTTTAAAAAACCACAGAAAAGTCTATGAAGTAGAAATACAAAATTAATGTTTAATACATTTACTTACTGCAATTATAAATGTTGTTTTATTATTATTTCAATACGTACATTTGGATCGAAAACATTGTGCTTACGTTCTTTGAATATACATATTTACATTTTCGCGTATTTACATATGTATTTAGGCAAATTAAAGATATGACTTATTCCGGAAAGAAGTATAATTTTTTAAGGCCTAAGCTGTGAATATCTCGCCATCATCTTTTAGTGGAACATGTGAGTAGGTAAAAATCGATTTAAGTTTGTTGAAATCACGAAGGAAAAGGTTGTTCAGAGTTTGAGGCTTTTGTTTTTTCGAATTATCAGAATATTTATTGCTCGATTAGACTTGCAATTTGTCCTATGTTAGTTGCATTCCAAATTAAATTTCATTAAAAGAGAAGTCTATCATGCAAACAAAGAAATTAAGGGTTAAACTGTGTGCATAGAATAATGCTAAAAAGTGGAACTTGTTTTCAAAGAAACGATTTGTCTAATCAGACTTTTTCAATTGAAAAAAAGAGGCTACATAGTACTAGAGTGTCCGTTATTTCCCAAGTTGACTTTTTCCTTGCTGCCGCCGAATGAATTTTTAGTGTCTGCTAGGGTGTTCGATTATTCACCTTTATTCGAAAACCGGTTTTCGAATAATTCGAAAAATGGAAATTTGCAAAAACCCGGTTGCCCATTTTCAACTTAAGAATAAACCGGTTTTATTTTAGATATTTTCTATACAGTAATTCTTACTGTTAGTAAGAAATTATGACCAAAATTATAATGTAACTGTTAAAAATAGGCAGCTTTAATTAAGAAATCAATAAGGCAAAAGTAAATCGAATTTGTTTGGATTAAAAGTAAAACAGAAAAAAATAGTCAATCAAATTCCTTTGTCGGTAAAAACTCGAGTATGTAGAGCTAAGTGTCTTGTGAATCGGACTTCGCTATCCACTGAAGCAGACTGACTATGCAAATATAGGGCATATTAATGGTTGAAATAAATTCGAATTTAAAATTAGTTGCAGCTTTTTTGACAGATAATTCTTTGAAAATTATGTTAACAGCTGCAACTAACTTTAGTGTCGACTTTATTTCGACAATGAGTGTATCCTATAGCCTATTATAAATAGACCTTGAGGACATTAATCGAGAATCGATCAACACCTTCGTCAACTCTTGCCCCTTGAATTCCATCATCGGATACCAACAACCACATATCTCAGACGGAGAGCTTGCGTTGCTTCGTGAGACGCGCGATACTTCGACACAACTCCATTCAGGATATTGTATAAGGTCAAACTACTTTGTCTATTTTGAATAAGATGCGCCGACGACACTAACCACCTTTTCGCATGCCCACTCACATCAGCTCCTCTAACATATCTCTCCCTATGAAACCGATTCACTGATTTAGGCAGAGTTTAGTAAGCTGGTACAACAACAAAAAAACAGTGTAAAAATTTCGTTCGGTTTTCCTCTTACTTGTTTCTGTTATTTTCTGTAGTGGAAAATATTCCAAAAAAACTCTAGCTTCATTTTTAATAAATTAAATAAATATTTAGAATTCTTAGATACATGTATATAAACAAACTAGGTGA
>JAPVRG010216038.1:5922-23212 GCA_029783565.1 Rhagoletis cerasi | reverse complement strand
GCTTATGACTCAAAAAAGAAAGGACTTTCTAGTTTTCACCACGTGAAAGAGCGTCTCAAAAACTATCGAAACCATGTCATGTCATGTTTTGAGTCATAAGCCACCTTTTCATAGGCCGGGTCACATATTATTAGTATTACAATGTGATTAACAATTATCTAAGATTTTCGCCTAATCAAATACATTTATAGTATTAACCGAACGGAAATTAGTCACCTTTCTCTTTAATGTGGTTGTAATAGGGATGCAAACTTTGTGAAAAAATAAAAATTAAAAATTCGCCAACTACGCAAAAACTATTGCTTTTTCACCAAATCTGCTTTTGAATAGGGTTGCCAAAATACGATTTCATGCGAAAAGCATTTTCATTTAAAGATTTTTAAGTATGGTTGCCACCTATAAAAACGAATGCTTACGAATATATTGTATAAGTACGGCAAGGTGTGTTTGCATTCCAAAATTAATTTTTTTATTAGGGTTGCCACTCATAATATTAAAAACCTACATTTGCAAGTACTCTGTTAAATTTTTTTATATAAAGGCCACGTTAATAATAATATTAATCTATATGTTCTAAATCAGTCCAGTTTTCATTCATCAACAGTATTCATTTGTCCGGAATTTTTTCTATAAGTGCAGCAATTTTATTTACATAATTTTATTTATTGATGCAGAAATGCCCCTAGAGCATCTAGATGCATATCTGCATCAAACCGAAAATTTTTAGAAAAATGTGGTTTACGTTATTTTGGCGGTTATGGCTCGATATGTTGCATACTAAATGACTTTAAATTACAAATACAACATTCAAATGGAAACATAAACAAAAAATACTAAAAACTATCTTGCTTGACTATAAATGTAAGAAGGGCAAGGCTACCACCTTTGAAACACACGAAATAAAAAAATTTAAATAATTAATAACCAATAAACTTCCACACTATAGTTAGCCACCAAAAATGCTAAGAAATGTTTATTCAAAAATATATCTGCCACAATTTCTTCGTATAAAAATTTCAATTAACCAAAATCGTAAAAAATAATACCTAAAATAAACAACTAAAAATGATGAGAAATTAAAATCAGGTCCGAAAATAATCGTTAAGTATCATAATTTTTATTTTTTCGATCAAAAAATAATCGATATTTTATGATTTTTATTTTTTCGAGTTGCTATTTTCAAACCTAAAAATATTAATGAACTAAAATCCAAAGAAAAATTAGCTAAATTTGGTTATGAGTAACAAAATACTCAAAACGGGTGAAATTTTGGAATTTTTCCTGAATTAGGATTGCCATAAAACTTAAGAAAATGTAGGATGTATGTACATAAAAATTAAATATTTTTATTAAATAGAGTTGCCAATTTTTATAAAAAAAAAGGAGAATATACTTATAGTGAATTCAACTAAAATTTTTTTAATGAATAGGAATACCACAAATTTTTAACGTGAGAGCTTTTTTCATTTGTGGCAACCCTATTTAGTAAAAAAAAAGTGTTTCATTTCGTTTTAAGCGTTTGTGGTATCGAAAGTTTTTTGTATGTAACCGAAACGCTTAAGCAAACTTTAAACAATGTATAGCTTCCCACAAGGTTGCCACCTAGATATGCATGCATGTATGTACACATATTTATGTACATAGTTCCGAATCATTAAAATTTTTTTTAAATCGAAAGAAAATGAAATATGCTAAATTAATCATACGATTTAACAAACTAGAGATGTTTTTGTAATACAATTTACGATCAAGTGTGATGCGAAAACTCCAAGAAATTATTTTTAACCCGGTACACATTGGCTAAGGTCGGTTGATTTCATCAAACTGCCATTACCGTGCTTTTGGAATCATCAAACGATGTAGAATTTCCAAATTCCCAAAATATTTCGAATTGGTGAGCTTAAGTCGGCCAACTATTCATTTGATCCAACAGAGTGACCGCTGCTTCCTGCTGCAGTTGGGCATTGCTGTCCATGCGTCAACCCGTCAACGACGGCTAACAAAATAACATTTGATTGGTAAACATTTCGATTTGTGGTCGAATATCTGAATAACAAATCATGGTGAAACAAAAAGCAATCAACGAACACACACACACGCATGCACGCACACAGTTGATGCAGCGCAAATACTACAGACGCGCTGCAGGCGGTGGAGCGGTAAGCAGGTTTAATAAAAGTTGGAAAGTTGAACGCGCGTACAGAGTCTTTTACTGGTCATGCATAGAAAACGAACTATTCGTATGTTAAAGTAAGCTTTGCCAAGTAAAATTTTTTTATACGTATTTAGGTAACAAAGAAATAAAAAAATGCGGCAGATTGCATGCGGTTGTGCTTTGAATGTGTATAATGCTTATTTTAATTTATTTCCTTGCGTTAAAGTAGGACTAGTTAATGTTGCATATTTTCTCGCTCTCTTGAAACAATTTTTATGCGGTAAAAGACTAGTGTGGACGTAAATATTTATGTCAACTTTGCTTAACAAATTCATTGCATATCTCAAAGGCGCTTGGCAGCATATTAAACATACGCGGTCATCTGGCCTGGTATGAAAATTGGAATTTAATCTAACCACTGTTTCAAATTATGTAAATATGTATTTATGTAAATTAAACATCTAAATTGGCTTCAAAGCACATATTGAGTTTTAATTTTGTATCCCTTGCAGGCAGGTCATCGGCATTGTGAGCTCATATCCGCCGCTGAGCTTGAATTTTAATTTCCTTCGCCTGATTTGTTTGTGATGTGAGTGTGTGCGTGCGTGAAAATTTAATGAATTGAAAAGGGACTAACGTAAAGTTTACTGAGGCAGGTTAAATGAGAACCTAAATATATATGTATTAGCTCCAATATTTAGAGCTCAAGTTTTTACTTTAGAAAATATACGAAATATGAAAACTTTCAATTCAAATTCTAATACTTAAATGTAGCAAATTTTACTTTTTCACGAAAACTGCATCAATATATTTAGTACTTAAACTTTCAGCAACAAATTTCAGAACTCAAATTAGTATAGCATCAAATTTTTAAAAACATGTGTAGCATTTTCTGCTTAAAATTTTAGTACTATTTTTACATTATTTGGTACTAAATGTTTTACTGTTTTTACACCGTAACTCTGCTAAGTTTTTCTATATAATTGTGCTACTCAATTTACTAGTATGTATTTATTGTTTGAAAAATTTCTTATAAAAAAATTACAAATAGTTTTCGCACTGAAATTTCAAACTAACCCGCTGTAGCTAAGTATTAGTCTTACTTCAATGTGTTTCAAAAGTATTTAAATAAAATTTTAAATATGATGCTTTTTAAATTTTTAAATTAAATTTAAGTTTCGCTTTGAAAACTAAATAGTACAAAATCTTCAAGGGATTAGTCTATTCACAGTTTTAATACTAAAACTTTACAAATATAAAGAGATCAAAAATACGATATAGTTTGCAATACCGAGATCTTAATGTATTTTGGTACTAAAATTTGTAGTCCTAATTTTTTAAATTTTATAAAAAATTTTAGTAGTGCAGATTCCACAACCGAAATCCAAATTTTTTTAAAACTAAGTTGTGCTTATATACTCTTTGTAATACAATCTTCCGTACTCAATTTTAATATATTATGATGCACTCAATTTTAATATTAATAATGTTTTTAGTACTAAACCGTTAAAAAAAATTATTACTAAATTTTTGAGTACTTAATCTTAAAATTTTTAATTAATACTTGCAGAAACCCTTATCGCATTATCAAAATATGAATACTTTAATATTTTAGCACTCAACATTTTAGTACAGAATTCTGAGATTTTCGTGTTACTGATTTTACCATATCTAATAATTTTAGCACAAGACTAATATTCTTCTCCCTGAAATTTAGTTCGTAAATGCTTCATTACGGAATTTTTTAGCACTCGTGATTATTTAGTTTTAGTACTAAAATTTTCCAATATTTTCCTCTTAATACTTTGAAAATATTTATAGTTCTTAACATTAATATACTTATTAAAAAAACTGTAATAACAAAATTAGTACTAAAATTCAACTGATATTTTTCATATAAGGGTTTCAAAAGTACGTAATTTTCGTACACGTTTTGTAGTGTTTTAGTTATTTTTAAAAACTTTAGTATCAAACTTCACCTATCTTTTTTGTATAACATTTTTAGTACCAACTTTTTTATTTTTTAGTGTTAAGAAACGTTTGGAGAACTTGAAACCACAATCGAATATTTTTTAATAGTTTGAAAATTCATATTATGAATTTTATGGTAACTTGCTAGCCCCCTAAATATATTTAAACAACAATACAACATTACGACACCGTTATGAATACCCAAATTGTTTGTTTTTAGTAAAATCAAGTTTTAGTACTAAAACTTATATGGAAAAAATTGTGTTAAAAGAAAAATTGTGTGCCTGCTTAGAACTTATAGAAGGTGTAGGTGCTATATTAAAATTACAAAAACATTTAGTACTTTTTTAGTACACATTTGAATTAAATTGCTTAGCCAAACAATTTTTAAATAGGATGCGAGTGATGTTGTTTGTAGTTATAACTGAAATATATTGCAGATGTTGCACTAAAAATTTCGAAAAATATTTATAGTACATTTTGGAAGCAAACAAAAGTTACTGAATGTTTTAAGAATTTTAAAAAATTTAATGAATCTTCAGCCGAAGCCCGCGCCTGCCAAAACTTTTAAATAGTTGTTTTGGTATTGTGTACTTTTTTAGTAGCGAAAATTTTGAAAGTTTAATTAAAGTTGCTAAAAAATGCATAAAATTATACTAACAAAATTTAAAAAAGAAACGCTTATAACTTTCTTGTGCTAAATAAAAATATGAATTATTAAAAAAACGATGTTAGAACTCAAAAAAAGTTAGTACTTTTTGGTACTGAGGAAAAAAAGGTATGATTTCTAAGAAACAAGCTAAGGCGCTTTTAATACTAAGTGAAGTAAAGTCTAGAAACTTTACTAAAAAAATAAAAAAATACTTTTTAGTACTAAATGTAAAAAGGTAGTACAAGTGTACAAACATATGTATATAAACTGTACTAAAAAAAATTTAAGAACTATTTACATTTTGTTTAGTAAAACTATAAAGCTATTCAAAAGGATGCATTTTAGTACTGAGTAAAAGGTGGCGTAAAAAAGCTGCACCAAGCGAAATTAAGAAATTCAAAATATTTTGAGGTCTTCAGTAAAGCAGAAAAATTTTCGCTTTAATTTTTACAAACATCACAATTTTTTTCGCTCAAAATTTCTAGGCTGAAAATTAAGTACCAACTATTTTTGAATGTAAATAAGTAGCCTGCGATAACTAAGGCAAAGCACTCGACGCTAATCGAATCAGCAGCGATTTTCCATTAATTCGCATTTAATTTAATTTTTGAAGCGTACCCTTTGCAATTTTCCGCAATCAGCGGACGGATGTGTGTGCGTGTGCATGTGACTTTAGCCGAAAATTTTCATTTGAGCGGAAGAATCGTAATCGCATTTAGTTACACATACCGGCACCGCACGGCAGCTGTCACACACACCCACTCACTAAATAAACTGCTCGACCCACAACAATGTGTGTAGAGTTTTTTCTTTGTTAAAAAATGAACGCCAAAGACTTTTTGCAGAAATTTGGTTTAATCAAATTTTTTGCCACAGTTTGTTCAATGCACAGCAAAGCATTTTTTGGTTGCTCATACGCCACGCCCCACAGCTCTTATTCAGCTGTTTATTTAATATTTATCATAGTCGCTGTTGCATGCTTTTCAAGCGTATCGAAGCGGATGAGAGCAATCAATTGCAAATTTGAGTCTTATTCTCTGGCCCACCACCCATACATGACAGTAGGCAAATACTGATATTTAAATACATGTGAATGCAATGCATATTTATTAGACAAGTATGTGTGAGCGTGAGCGTAGATTTTCCGCCATTTGCATGTTAATTGCTGAGGTTCGTAGGTGAATGCATCCCACACAGGATTGTTGCGGGGTTGTATTGCTGTATGTGTGGGTTTAAAATGCATACAAATTTATTATTTTTAATAACTTTTTCAGTGTTTTTTATTCTGTTGTTTATACGAAAGTTTAATCATTGTTGCAATGCTGCAAAAATTTACTAGTGAGAAAATAAATGAATAAAGCTTAGTTAATTAAAATGTAAATTTTTTGTTGCTGCTTTTTAAAAAATAGACGATAGTTCAAAGCAGACGATAGTTCAGAGGCGTCAAAGCACAATAAAATTTATTCTAATTTTCATTGCTACGAATATTTTCAAGTTTAAATTTTTTTAAAAATTCGAAGTTCGGAAAAAGTATTGGAATTTTTTAAAGTTACATATATATATTTTTATCAATATAAAAAGTTTTTTGAAATGGTAAATGTTTTTAAAAATTTTAAACAAGGAATAACGAAATTTTTTTGGAGCTTCTGACAATTTTTGAAGTTCAGGCGATTTTGAAATTACAAAAATTGAAATGTAATTTTTTTTCTGCTTTTTAAAACAGACTATAGTTCAAGGCAGACGATAGTTCAGAGGCGTCAAAGCACAATAAAATAATTATCCACGAAAACTAAAATTTACTGCAATTTTCATTACAACGAATATTTTCAAGTAAGTTCAACATTTTTTAAAAATTCGAAACTATGTAAAAGTATTGAAATTTTTTTAAAGTTATATGTTTTAGCGTCTGTCATTTTTTGAAGTTCAGGCAATTTTGAAATAACAAAAATGTAAAGTTTTTCTTAGGAAATTTAATTTTTTTTGACTTGCTGTTGATCTTTAAATTTTTTTTGAGAATTTTCTTTAACGGAGCTGACACATTTTGCACGTTTGTTTTTAAGCAATTTTCATGAAATTCTTAAAACAAAATATGGAAGTTTTTTAAAGCTTTTGCCAGTCTTTTGTCAATTTGTGCGCAAACTTATAAAAATTTAAATTTTTTGGAAGTTTTGAAATGTTTTGCAAAGTGGTTCTTTTACGAATTTGAAAGCGCAATAAGTTCTGAAGTTGTTTGAATTGTTTACCTTTTAGTTATAAACACAATAAGAATTTTTTTCTAAACTTCTGTTAATTTTTGAAATTCGAGCGATTCTGAAATTTATAAAAAATATAAAATTCTTTAAAGTTTTTAAATTTTTGAAATTTTTTTTTTTAAAATTTTGAGAAATTTTACGTTTTGCCCGTGTTTAACTTTTTTGAATGTTTGTAATATTTTTCTTTAAGGCTTGTGATAGCTTGAGAAATTTGATAGTTTGTAAAATATTTTAAAATTTCTAATTGTTTCAAAATATTTTTTTTAAATGAAGTTACCTGTTACCGTTTTGACAAGAAGACATGTTTAGCAGACCAAATTTTTTTTTACAAAATCAAGGGAAACTTTGACAACTCAGCTCTTAGAACGTGGGTATTCTGATAATTTAGGGCTTGTTTGGTCTTTTTGAGTATAATTTATTCACCTCTTCTTTCTTTTAGGTTTTGAGCGGAATCTTAGTTGTTGTAGATGTTTGACAATTTTAGAAATATTCATGCCTATTCCAGTATCTAACGGATATCATCCGCACGGTTCTAATCTGATTCGCACTGTCATAACAAGCGAGTGTGGATTCTTCTCCGTATTATGAAAAAAAATTGGTTTATTTATTTAGAAAATTTGTCATTACCTGAAAATTTGGTAATCACTTTTTTTGAACTTTCCAAATATTAGTTGTGTTTTTTTTATAATTTAGAAATTTTTTTTTGGAAATAAAAAAATTTCAATCGGTTTTAAGGTACTGAAAAGTTCGGAAATTTCGCGATTTGTGAAATTTTATAAGAAATTTGAAATTTTGTGCAAAATCAATTTTTTAAATTGTTCAGGAGAGAGGTAAACCCGCCTAAATAATTTCTCTGTGAACATTTCTAAAAATTTTAAAGGCAAAGTTTTTGTAGGTTTGCTGTTTTCTTAATTAGTTAAAGTTTGCAGTTGAACTTGCTAAGTGCATAATATAAAGAAATAACGCGGAGCTTCCGAATTAATTTTAACATTCGCAATAATCAATGCGGAGCTTTTGCGAATGCGAATGCTGTGCAGGTCGTGACGTGACAAGAAATTGTTCTTCTCAAATTCAATCTTCTTTGAATGATATAGTTTCGCATTATATCTGCATCAAAAACTAAATTTGGAGAAAAGGTGGGCATAGAAACCTTTAGCTAGCGGCATGATACCAATAATTTTGACTGAAAACTCCTTCATAACTGTAGAAAAATGTATTAAAATTTTTTGTGCCTAAGTGAATATGGGAACTTATTAAATTTTTTGTTAATTTTTAACCTTTACGTACACAGCGGTGGTATTCGAATACTCAAGCGGTGTTTTTTTTTAAATTTTTTTCCTACCAAACCATGTTATATCTGATTGATCTATATGTTATTCCTTAAGCCAGTCAAGCTGCACACATAACGCTAAAACAATTTTTTATTTTATTTACATATTTATTTTTCTATTTTCACCGCTAATTGCACACCCGTGTATAACCACGGTTACCCGGGTAAAACGGATGCACAGAGGTGTAGGATTTTTTCCGCAAACACATAGAGGCTAAGCAGTTTTGGGTTGGTATTTTCTTCAAATTTGAAAATTGCAAAACCACAGAAATTGAATTTTTTTTATGTAAAATTGGAAATGCTCTTCTCATTATAAAATGTTTTACGAATTTTATCTTTATTATCATTATAATTATTATGGGCCGTAAACGCCGCGATCTCCAATTAATTTTTATCATTGCTGAAGTCTTGATTTTTTTGTTAGTTTTTTTATGTTTGGCAATGAGAAAAAAATAAAATTTTCAAAAAATGTTGCAAAACAAATTTTTTTGAAACGTAAAAATCTTAAATTTCAAAATATTTCTAATAACAATGGTCGAATAAAGTAGAATTGATAGATCCTATAATGTACTTATAAAAAGCAATCATATCATTATTTATGTCATAAAATATGCGCTGTACAACATAGAGCCCGCATAATCCTTGTGAAATTTCTGTGAACATTATTCTAAGCTAGAAAAGTCTTCAAAATATTTTGTATCTCCACTGTTTAGGAATGTCAAGTTTGTGTCTTGGGTTATTAAAAAACTTCCCCATTTATCATCTTTTTATTCACGCAAGTACATATGAAGATATGCAGCTGTGAATATACACATGTATGTATATTAGAGTGGTCCAAAAATACGTAGAAAAAAGTAAAGTCGGAATTTGAATTCTGGCACCCTCTAGGATTCTTCTATATCGAAAAAAATGTACAACTGTTTTTTTTTTCTAAAATCAAGAAATATTTAGTGGTGCTCAAAGCGCTTAAAATTTTCCACATATTTTATATGGGGGAAAAACAAATTTTCGTAGAAATCGTATAGAGTCCCTGAACATCAATATTTTTCCATCTGAAAACTTTGTTTCTCTTCAGGACACTTCACAGAATAATACCCAATTGCTTATCTAACCATTTTTTAATATTAACAATTTTTTTTAGTACCATATTGCATATTTTGGAGCTTTTGAGAGACCCATTAAAAATAGTTAGCCTTAAAAAAATGGTTAAATAAACTATTGGGTATTATTCTTTGAAGTCTTCTGCAGAGAAACAGGGTTGGCCGATTGAAAAATATTGATTTTCAAGGATTCTATATCATTTCTACGAAAAGTTAATTTTTCCCATATAAAATCCATGGGCAAATTTGAGCGCTAAATATTTTTTGATTTAAGGAAAAAAAAACGGTTTATTTTTTTTCGATATAGAACAGTCCTAGGGGGTGCCAGCATTAAAATTCGGACTTTACTTGTTTTGAACCACTCTAATGTACATACATATATACATAAGCGAGTTATAAAAAACACTGTAGCATTTCCTTGTGTAGAAATATGCACTAACACACCTTCTTACAAGCGTTTATTGTATATTGCTGTCATTCTATCCAAGAGCTCATAAATGTCATTTAAAAGCATTATAAAGTACAGCTCATAACTTCTTGGTGACCACAAAAGCTGTGGTGTAGCGTAGTCGTGGCTTAGCTTGCAGTGAGTAAATGACGCTGTGTAAGTATAAGGGGGAGCTGATGAACCCACGTGCAGAGATGTACAATGTAATAATGCCGGCAACCATAGAAAAGTAGTAAAAAAGCAAAGTTTTTCTAAACAAAGCATTTTTTCGCTCTCAACAACGCTTATTGGAATTCTTAATGTCCTCTCACATACATTTATTTTCATACTCCTATATTTTTATGCTTAGGTATTTGTTTTTTTTTCCTAGTACCAGCGAACTTTCTTCTTCTTTAAATACCAACATGCATGCATATTAGTGTCCTGTTGTTCTACATGCTACTACTTATTGTAGCTGCTATTCCCACTTGGCCTTTTTGAGTCTCGATGTGGGTTACTTTTCTTCGGACTGCTGTGTTTCTCAGTATATGTTTGCAAAAAAATTACATCAAATAAATAACAACCTTTGAGTCGCTTTGCCTGGTTTATTTTATGCATCTCTGCACACTCATATGAGCTGATATTTCTCATAAGATTTTAAAGTCGTAAACACACTTTTGATGTGAAAATGCTCTTTGGTAAAGGTTTTGCGTCTTAATCTATTTAAAAAAAAGATGACAAATTTAGAAAAAAAAAATAGATACATGAATAGTTCTTATCTTTCGAACAGCAATCTACATATGTAAGTAAAAGTGTACTTAGTCTATAAGTAAGGACAATGTCAACTAACTAACTGCAGAAATGTGGCTCGTTTAACTTCTTAATCCCATCACAGGCTGTAAGGTTTTGTTGAACTTCAAAACGTAAGACATCATCTAAAGTTTCCTTTTAGGCGCTCTGAAAATGGCAGCTTGATTTAAAGCTGCCTACATTTTCTAGTATTGCTTTAAGACGAACAAAAATAAAAAGGCACTCAAAATTAATAGTTCACCAATGTGAGTACATATAAGCCTAATCTTTTTGTAAACACAAACATCCCGAAATGGCTTACTTTATTTTTACAATCGCATCCATTTCTCACTACCCTTCGCATTACACGTTCTGACCCACCAAAGTTTGTTTTCTTGCTCCGCATTAGTTCCAAATAAAACTTTTGCATCATTTTTGATTACAAACGAAATTTTATGCATAGCAGATGAGCCATTTTTGATGCTTTATTTGTTTTGCGTGCGTGTCTGTGGCGGGCGTGGCCAACAAGGGATATACTCAAGTAAGGAAAAGTAAAGCGTTCGAAGTCAACTTCATGGATATGAAGCTTACAAACGAAAATGGCTTAAATAAGCAGTATTACTACATATATAATTTCATATTATGTACTTTTAGTAAATATTAATTTTTGTAATTCCTTTTTTTTAGTACACAGTTAAAGCGTAGAAGGCTTTTAGCACAAATTTTTAGTACTACTTTTAAGTTTTGATTTTCAGTACAAATTTTTAGTATCAACTTATTTGCAACAATACATTTTACTGCTAACACTTAGTACAAAATTCAAATACTATCATTTAGTATTAATTTTCGTACTGATATTTAGTACTATTTTTAGTACTCATTTTGAGTACCTATTTCAAGTAGTAATTTTACTAAAAATGGCTTGTTTATAGCATTATTTTTATATTAAAAGTTTCAGTAGCACGCGTTTTGCTCTTAAAATTTTAGGCTAAGAATTTTCGGTACAAAAAATACTAATAATGTTTAGTTGTAAAAACAGAGGGTTTTCAGAATTATGGTAGACATGTTAATGCTTATTTTAAGTACAAATTTTGTAGTATTAATTATAGACCGGCCGCTGTGGTGTAGTGGTAAGAAGTGCGCGCTTCCACTCCGCAGGCCTGGGTTCAAGCCCTGGTCAAAGAAACATCGCAAAAAATGTAGAAATAAGGTTTTTTCTTAACAGCGGTCGCCCCTCGGCAGGCAATGGCAAACCTCCGAGGGTACTTCTGCTATGAAAAAGCTTCTCATAAAAATACAATCGCCTTTCGGAGTCGGCGTAAAACTGTAGGTCCCTCCCCTTTGTGTGACAACATCAAGGCGCACGCCACAAATTAGAGGAGAAGCTCGGCCAAACACTAACATATGTTTAAACGCAAATCTATTATTATTATTATATTTATTATAGACCCTAGAAATATGTTATTGAAAAAAAAACTATGTATAAAATAAAAATTATCTACATAAGAATTGTTACTTTTTAACACAAGTTTTTAGTACTTTTTAGTACTACCCTTTTAGGGAATAAAAGGAACACAATTGTTATCAAAAATTGTATAGCAAACTTTGAATGCTTTTAAGTTTGTAAAGTATCGTTAAGTTGATAATGATATTGAATTATCTATGTACTAAAATCTTGAGTTCTAAATTTTTTTATTCGCATAAAATTTTTTGCGGATTCTTGCTCAATTGTAAGGATATCTATTTTTTAGCCACTTTTTATTGATATTATTGTAAAAATCATTTAGGACTAATTTTTTAGCGGCCAGCACAATTTCATTAGAATTAAATTTTTTTTGCAAATTTTCTTAAAAATTTTTCCCAGGAACAAACTGAACTTTTTCAGGATAAAATTTATTAGTCAAACTAATTTTTTTTGGTATTCATTTTTAAAACAAAATGAATAAAATGAAAAAATGTTTGCATAAATAAAAAAAAAATTTTTGAATTTATAGTGCAGACACTGTCCAAAAAAGGTATGTATGTATTTGTTGGTGTTGGTTGAATTTTCCGTATGTATGTATGTTTAAAAATATGCAGTACTAAAGTTTTTTAGTAACACTTTTTTTTAATTATTGTACGTCCACTTAAATTTTCTAAGTATTCAGTTAATGTATGCAAGTAATATCATATTGTACTTTAACTAAGACTACCTAGAATTGCATGCATTGGAAAATGTTAAGTACTAAAAGTTTGTATTAAAAATTCAAAGAAATTTTTTTTTTAAATTCACTAAAAACTTTTAAGTATCAGGATCTAAGTTAACAACTAATAATGATTTGTGAAAAATAATTACTAAAAAACTGTACTAAAACCTAGAGTAGAAAAAGTCATAGTACGAAAAATTTTAGAATATTTACGTACTTCTTTGATAGTTATTTTTTTCTGTAGTTATGTAGTAGAAAAGATTTTTGAGAAACCACTAGCCAGCTCAAAACAGTTATAAAACACAAAGACGTAAAACGTTCGATTTGATAAGAGAAACTCACACCAAATCAGAATAGAAATACGGCCTATATATACTATGCTTCACTTTTTTTTATTTTTATTTTTCTATTTTTTATTCCCCCTTTTCTTGGATTATATGCCTCCTTACCCCCCGTTGGCATGCGATAACTGACGTTACTACCGCCAACTATTTATTTATCTGCGCTTCACGAATTCCCAGAAAGGCAAACAAATAAATAACTCACTTGCAGCCAACTTTGATAAATCTCTGATTTGGCTGTAAAAAAGAGATGAGAAAGCTGAAGTTTAGCTGCCACTAACATCTTTTGTTTGTATGACACCAAAAATTTCTCTTTAAACGAGTAAATACGTATACAATTATTAGTTATGCACACATAACTACATACATTGATATTTATATCCATGTTTTTATTATGTCGCAATATGGAAGGAGAGTTGTTTTTTACTTTCCATGCCCATCCAGTGCATTTTATATGACTGCAGTTATTTGCTTTCGCCATAACATATTTTATTTTCTTCTACGCGAAACCACCTACACTTTTAGCTCCATAACTCAATTGTGTGTTTAATAAATAATTTTAGAACTGTACAGTAGGATAAATACATACATATGCCGACTATTTAGAGGCTTTAAATAAAATTGTGTTCAGATTTTGAAAACTGTAAGACATCGGAAAAATTGTATCACCGCTTTTTCGAAGATGCTATGATTAAATCCTCCCATCTTGTAGAAAACGGCAATTTCAAATTTTGAACAAGAGAAACCGATAAATTTTTTTAGCATTTGATAAAAAATTAAAAAAAAAGTGATTTTCGTAATTGTTTTTTCAATACATCGGAGCGGTTTCTTGATTTTTCGGGATTATTTATGAATTCCCCGTATTTTACTGGGACCAATCTGGATTCCCTCATATATATTTTTGTGACATTTAAGAATTTTCTCGCACCTTTCACAATATTTGCAACCTTTCGAAACTTTTTCGTGATTTTTTTAAACCCTTCAGGATTCGAAAAAAATTGGGATTTTTTGGGGTCTGTCGGGTATTTTTGCACGTTTCAGAATATTCTCGACCTTCTGTAGCCTTTTTGTGATTTTTTGGTATATTTTGGACTTATCAGAATATTTCTGGAGACTTTTGGGATTTTTCGGGGCCTGCCGGGAGTTGGTGAATATTTTCGAAGACTTTTGGGATTATTTTTCGGGAACTGTAGGGATTTCCGACCTCACGGAACTTTTTACGGTATTTTCGGGATTATTTGAAACATTTCAGGAACTTTTCGGGAATTATTGCTCTCTTTTTTTGGACGTTAAAGAATAGTATCGACCTTGCATAGCACTTTTGTGATCATGGGATTTTCCCGAACCTTTTAGAAATACTGCGACTTTTCCAAAGTGTCCCACAATTTTTCTCTATATTTTGTGAACTCTCGGGATTTATGTAGGACTTGTCGGTATTTTTTCGAAGCTTTCAGAATATCTTTGACCTTTCGGAAATTCGTTGTAATTAATCGACATTTTTGAGACCACTTAGGGTTGTTTTTGGGGATTTCGGGGATTTATTACGAATAACAAATTTCTCGAAGCTTTCAGAATATTTTTGGACCCTTCGGAACTTATTCCCAATTTTTCGCTAATTTTGTATGACGCTTCAGAATTTTTGCGGGGTCGGAATTTTAAGCATTTCTTTGAGCTTTTTCTGTGATTTTTTTTTTTGCATTTTTCAGGTCTTAGGTCGGTTATTTGCGGGAATTTATCTTCGACCTTTCGAAACTTTTCCACGATTTTTTCAGAGCCTTAATGAAATTTTCATCTTTTGGGGATTGCGGGAAATTGATTTTGGGACTTTGCTCGCGATATTCTCCAACCTTTCAAGATGTTCTGGACTTGTCGAAAAACTGTTTGGGAACTTTAAGGATTTTTGAGACCTTAGATACGGGATATTTTCAGGGCCTGTCAAGATTTTTCGGAGCTTTCAGTACAGTTTTGACCTTTCGGAGCTTTTTCGTGATTTCATGAGATTATTCGGGATTTTTCGGGACTTTCAGGACATAACTAAATTGTTCAGGATCTGTGAAGATTTTTTAAATGTTTCGAGATTAATTTTGATTTTTTTTCACCTGGTGAAATTTTTTGGCATCTTTCAGGACTGTTTCTAAATCTTTCGAGACCTTTGAGAATTTTTTCGGACTACTTTCGAGATTTTTTCTTCACTTAGTTGATTTTTTCGTACTTTTCAGGACATTTTCTAAATCTTAAGAGATCTATGTGGAATTTTTGGGACTACCTTTGAGATTTTTTCTTCACCTAGTGGAATTTTTCGGGAACTTTCTTCTTTGATTTTAACTATGGATACCTAAAAATTAAATAAAAATGATCGGCTGCATTTCAAAAGCTATCAGACAAATTTTGGTTTTTCGTCTTTGCTGGCTTTATAGTCGCATTGAAATACTAAGAGTCTATAGTACATATAAAATGTTTTGATTTTTAACTTAAAAGTAAAATGAGGTATTGCCTACCAAAGCTTACCAAAGCTTATCTAATCCCCACGAGGATGTATTTCTGGCTACATTGACATTGCTCAAACTATAATGAAGCTTTTCGAATTCATAAAATCGCTGCCAACACCTCAGATTATAATCCTTATACCAAATAAACTTAACTAATTTTCCAAATGTTTTTGAAATACTTTAATGCCCCTTATGATCCCTTACGATATCAAGCAATGCCATAAATTTGCATTCTTATTACTTTAGCACTTCCTGCGCTTTTCTCCATTTTCAATATCCACGCCACCACTTTTCTTGATTTCACATCTTTCCCGTTTTTTTTTCTTCGCGACTATTGAATTCAATATGCATAACATTAAATATATGGCACACACTCTGCCAGCAGGATGCATGATAAACAAAAAAAAAAAAACACAGACAACAGCCAGCTGTTTGTTGTTTAGTTAGAAGCAATGGTGTGCTGATTGTCAATGCAGTTGAACAGCTGCTGGCGCTGTGCCCAATTGCGAAAGCAAAAGTTAGTAATAAATAGTTGTAAACAAAGTAAGGATACAACTATACAACTGTCTTCAAAGGAGGAGGAGGAGGAGGAGGAGGAGGAGGAGGAGGAGGAGGAAGAGGAAGACGTGCCGCAAAAGAGCAACGTTAACCATCATTGATGAATTTGGAAAGTACTGGTGAAGAGTCAGGGTTTTTGGGATTATAACATATAAACAGTTTCTAAGTAAGTAAGCTTTTCTATTAAGAGTCAGCGCCAAGTATTTTATGAAGAATTATTTACCTACAAAGAGTATTTACCAAAGTTTTTGCCTTTGAGTGCCCAAATGTATGCAATACTTTCAGACACCGATAAATACCTGGTAAAGTTAATACTCCTACATTTGTTCGCTTGGCTTTGCTTTGCTGGAAATATCTGTAAACAGAAGGCGTTTAGTATTGTTACACGGAAGAAATAGATGGGCAAAAGACACTAAGTGAAATATGTATGTATGTAGGGTACGTGTGGAAGTGGTAAAATTTTTTCCAAGTGAAGCACTATTTTTTTTTTGAAAGTGCTTACAAATTTAAATCGAATTTCAGAAAAGGTAGAGTTAAGAAAAGTGAGCAAAAAATCTATTTTAAATTTTTAATTTTTAACTAGTTTGAAAGTGAACTCACTATATAATTAGTTGATGAAGGAATATACGGACGCCAGCAATTTTAAGCTTTTAATGAAAATGTAATCGATTTATATAGTTTTTCATTAATTTAAATAATACCCCGGCTAGGTTTGATAGTACTTTTTGGATATGTTATTCGGTAAATTTTTCTGAATCGATTAGTATTTTTTTCCAGGGCCGTTAGATTTTTTGGTGTGAAAATCATAATTTGACTACGCTAAAGCGAAAATTTTACCAATAATTTTAAAATAGTAAAAAAGAAAAAAATTAAATAATTTTACATTTTTCGGAAATACAAAAATTGTAAGCACTCGAATCTTTCCAGTTTTTGGTTCTAAATTCTCCTAGACTGACTGACAGCTATGGGCCACAAATTTTGTCTACTGGGCATTTTCTATCAGCACTACATTTTTTTGTACACATAAAGCAATAAATGCC
>JAPVRG010215824.1:0-11573 GCA_029783565.1 Rhagoletis cerasi | reverse complement strand
TCCGATTTTACCGGTTCCGACAAATGATTAATACATTATAAAAATACACCCACTCACCAAATTTCATTCGGATATCTCGAAAACTGAGGGACTAGATTGTATACAAACAGACGGGCAGACGGACAGTCGGACAGACGGACATGGCTAAATCGATTCAGCTCGACTTCCTGATCATATAAGTATACATTTTGATGGGTCTATCTCTTCTTGTTCTGGTACTTACAAACATCGGACCAAAGTAATAATACCATTTCATGCTCATGAAAGGTATAAAAATAAAACAAAAGTGTACTAAAAAACAAAAAATTAGTGTTATTAAGCTTTTCACCTGGATTTTGTTCTTTAGGAAAACTGGAAAAGCAACAATGTCTAATAGTGGAATTATAATGTAGCAGTGGCAGTAATCATCTGTTATTTTAGGAGCAATATGTTAGAGTGATAACT
The DNA here is from genome assembly GCA_029783565.1 of Rhagoletis cerasi. Classification (NCBI taxonomy): domain Eukaryota; kingdom Metazoa; phylum Arthropoda; class Insecta; order Diptera; family Tephritidae; genus Rhagoletis; species Rhagoletis cerasi. The sequence continues at coordinate 11,129 of JAPVRG010215824.1, read as the reverse complement.
CTCACATAACAGCAGTGTCAGTAAATAGTACTGCCACTTTTAGCGCAAGTTCTAAATTTACTGCCGCTGCTGAAGAACTCAAAATAGTGCTACGATGATTTCTAATTTTTTGAGAAGTTTCCACACTTGAAAGTATCCGAATATTCTTCAAATAAAGTTCGTAAAGCTCTAAAAACATTTCAAATCCTTTTGCCGAATTTATTTTTACGCTTTCCCACCTGAACTGCTACTGCTTCATTATAATCAAGCGGCAATATTGCAACAAACTGCTGATCACTGCCACTGATGCTGCCGCAGTCACTGACGCTGCTATAGCTGCTATTTCGGAGATCACCACATCTCCTAATTAGGCTTTTTTATCTATACCTACTTCAGCAGGAATCGAACCCACATCATCGGTGTTCAAAGCCAGCAACGCTAACCACACCCCGTAAACTCTTGCTGCTTATCCTGATGAGAAGATGTGGTGATCTCCGAAATAGCAGCTATAACTTCTAACGCCTGGACTTTGTTGCTTTTCCATTTTTCCCAAAAAATAAAATCGTGGTACAAAGCTCCATAACACTGTTAAAAATAAATGTTAATACGCCACATAAATAATAACAAAAAATAAGTTTTTAAATGAAAAAAAATTTAATACTTATATACAACTATATGCGGCCGCTGTGGTGTAGTGGTAAGCAGTGCGCGCTTCCACTCCTCAGGCCTGGGTTCAAGCCTGGGTTCAAGCCTGGGCTCAAGCCTTGATCAAAGCAACATCGCGAAAAAATGTAGAAAAAGGTTTTTTCATAACAGCGGTCGCCCTCGGCAGGCAATGGCAAACCTCCGAGGGTATTTCTGCCATGAAAATGATTCTCATAAAAATACAATCGCCGTTTGGAGTCGGCATAAAACTGTAGGTCCCTCCCCTTTGTGTGACAACATTAAAGCTCACACCACAAATCGGAGGAGAAGCTCGGCCAAACACTAACATATATGTAAGCGCCAATCTATTATTATTATTATACAACTATATTTGATGTCAAGCGGGTCAACTACCAACCACATGCTATTAGAACAATAATTTTAATCAAAACTAGGTGGAACAATAAATAAATCATAGTTTTATTATTTATTTGCATCATTGGTTGCATTCGTCCAATACACTCCGCAAAGCGACTGTACCAACCGGATTTTCTGCGATTTTTCTCAGATCGTAATGTGAATGTAGGCACAGTAAAAATGTGCAACTTAGAAATTGTGCATGGATCCTAAGGTAGGTTCTTGGGTACCCGCACCACTTCAAATATAGTTGAATATAGATGTTCACCTAACTTGGTAATTCTTGAGTAGATATTTGAGTGATTTTTTTTTTGTTGTCATGAGCTTTGTGTTTTATTTTTTGGAGTAGGTTCATTATTTTTTAAATAGTATCTTATTTTAAAAGAGCAGACGTCAATATACTCACTAGCCTCTTAATCGGTCACAATCAACTGCGTTTTCGCGTGCACTGGATATTTTTTTTCTATCCGAAGTATTAAAGTAGCTTAAGGCCTCTTCTGGTAGCCAGGATTATAGACTCTTGTGCGGAATACAAAAATCTTTCAGATCACAGCATCTCTTGCTTTATTCAAATTTTGACTACCTCTACTAACTATATGATTTTTTTTAAATTAATCTTACCTGGATTTGCTGTTCTAGTGAATTAATATTACAATTTTATTATTATTGTAAATTCGTCGATTTTATTTTACTTTTATTGACAATTTTCTGAATAATACTATAAATGTGTTTCAATTAGTTCTATATCTATAAGATAAATACATTATGTAGAATTTGCAATAAATATAAAATGCATGTTGCGTTATGTATATACTCTTATGTATAAAACTCATATGTGTGTAAATATTTTATAAATTTATATATAACTATAAATGTAATCATATATGTGAACACACGATAATTTGATTGTATAATTGCTCATAACAATTTGTCTTAAACAATTTCAACGCTTCGCTGTGACTGAGCTTTGGTTACTTGAAAACATTCGTTCGTTAAAATACACATGTACTTGTGTAAATACATTCATATATATATATGTATATACTACATATGTTGATGTGTATATAAATAAATTAATTATCTTTTATTTAATATTACCTTAAATATTTACTACCACATTCAAATATACATATATTTAAGTAAGTACTAATGTATTTAAATTTGTATAGATAAGAATATGCTTTCATGTACCTACGCATGCATGTGTTTAGTTTTTAAAGCAAACACAAATTCGGTTAAACATTTGGCAAGCTTTGCAGCTAAGTTGGCTTTATCTAGATATTCCTGTAGGTATTGGATACAATTGTGCTTTAAAATTGGAAACCGCACAAAATATGAGCAATTTTATATTTATAAATGTTAATCTAAGTGTAAGCACATAATCCACCCTTCATACACATTTACAGAAGAATGCCTCTTGAAAAAGATTTATATCCCAATCAAATTATAAAATTTGGAAAATTGATCACGCCCACACAAAACGCTAAATTGAAAATTCAATAGAAAAGCTTGGTAAAATTTCGCTAACATAAACTGGAGTGGAAAGCAAAAACTGATATCTATTAAAACAGGCAAAGAGTTTATTCATAAGCATACGAAATAAATAGGTACATACAGTATTTCTCAACAACTTCTAAAGTGCGGTGATACAAGTTTTTCTAGGGCCGTTTTTACAGTGAGGAGTTAACTCATCTTCGTCAGTAAACTTTCAATTCTCGTACTGAAAATTGATAGTTAACTCGCCACTGTGAAAACGGCACTTAACCCTCAAATTCCTTACTTCAAAGAACTATGAAAGACTAAATTGTGGCCAAAATTAACTAATCTGATGTACATTTTTTGACTAAACCTTGAGTTACCCGACAGAGGTAAAAATACCTCCACTGCCTTCTTGCGGGGTATGGCATTCCCATGTAATTATTAAAAATCAACGCGAACTCTTAGCCACTTCAAAAATTAGATTTTTTTTTTAATTATGATTCAAAAGTTTGAAATTTTGATGCAACTTTGTTGAATTTTCCTAATTTTTTACAAAGTTTGAAACTTTGATTTATATAGCTTTTATAACACAATTAACTATTTTTTTATAAAAAACTAACGAAATATCTCTAGCATGAACAACATTGCGAACATTGTAAAAAAACAACACTGTTTATCACACCATGAGGAAAAATTTTGAGTGCTGAATTTCCTACTCAAAAGTATTTTTTAAGTTATGCACGATGAGAATTACTATACTTTTTTAACATGGAAATCACTGTTTGAAGAAATGTATTTATTTCAGGGTACGAAAAGAAATCGTACAAAATAATTTCCATTTGTTCATCACCTATCATATCATTTATTGTCTTTTACAGTTTTGTAGAGATGTTGATGTATGTAGGGAATTTTTAGCAACATGTTCACTCTAGTATTTAAAAATGCTTCCGTCAATTCAAATCGCACTTTTAATGTTATTTCAAACTTATAATTTTCCGCAAATCGAATGGAACCAAAGTCATGCGCCACATACAAACATATGCCGGCAAATGTTATTTAAGTTTTTCCGTTTTTATGAAATTTTTCGCTGACCCCTCCAAAAGGCGGCACTATGTTAATACCAGGTTGAGTAGATTCACAGCAAAACATACATAACTCAGTGATTAATCGAAGCTAAGTTCATAGTTATATATGTATATTAGTGCCGAATTCACAGTGCGTAGATAACCATTGAAAAGAGTTTAACTACCGATTTTCATATTCACAGTGCTAAGTTATCAAGAGTTTAAACTCGTATGCTTCTATAGTTGAACTCTTTTTATATTTCTTTTTTTTTGCGGAACGAAATAAGCATTTGTGTAAAAACATATTGATTTTTCAGTTGCATAGTTCCAGGCTATACGAATTTTCATAGTTAACTATACAACGGTGAATTTGAATTCATAGTTAAACTCTTATCGCCGACAACGATGTTTAACGGGGAGTTAGTGTTAACCAGATATTTGTGGCATATTTTGAGGCGCATTAGAAATCACAATAGTTATGCGCTGAGTTTTCTGACTGCTAGAATAGGGGGCAATTTTATTAAAGGAAAACTTTAACATTTAAAAAGCTGACAGCTGACACGATCTCTCTTATGAAAGTTGCATGTTAACGAAAACTCACCACCGCATGACGGTGACGTTGTCGTTGCTTCTCTCTTTCTCTATCAAGAGAAAATTGTTTATAATTCTACGTACGTCTACGATACGCTTCGTAAATGTTCGTGGATAACTGCACTCTAAGATTCTTTGGTGAACGTCATAACGTACTTGTACATGTATACTAGACTGAGTCGTAAAGAAAAGTTTACAACTACGCCCCCTAGTTTGAAAGCATACTTTAAGGTCATACAAACATTCGTCCTTGGCGAGTCCTTGATTCCTGACTTTCAGCCTAACTAAGAGATGGGTTCCACTACGTCAAATTCAATGGCATTTGTCCTCAAATAAGTGAAAACACATTGCCAAATGGGGCTAAAAATGGTCTATCGATTAATTTCGGTCGTGTACATGCGCTGCTAAATGGGTTATCTGTCCATTTTTGGTCCATAATATAATCGATTAAGGTGTGGATAAAGGAGATAAAGTTGCGTCAAAATATGTCGACAATTTTTGCCGTCAAAATGTGTTATACTGAAAACCATCTCTTACACGCACGCCATGGCGTATGAGTAACAACAATGCCTAATATTAACACCAACATTAAAGGCAAATTTCAAATGAAAAAGTTAAATGGCAATTAAGTTTAATTTTGGATGGTTTTTAAATATCATTTAAGTTTCGTTGGTTTTCAGATCACATTTATTGAAATATGGCAACACTGTTTCTTGTTCCTTGAAATTGTTGTTAAATTTGTTTGTTTGTTTATATTTTGTGCTGAACAGCTGATTGTTGTTTGGTATAAACAGATCTTATAAAAAAGCCAACATTGGTCATTTATGTACAGTTTGAATAAAATATGATCTGAAAATGAATTTTTGAAGTTAATCAACAACCTCTACTTAAATAGGTATTTCGAAAATATCCAAACAAAGGCTTGTAACATTAAGTTTAATCCATCTATAGACGAGGGTCCTTCTCTTCTATACAGCAAAGAGCTAAGCATTACTTTTAATAAATACAATGATTTGAAAACTCTTTGTGTTAAAAATAGTATTCCTCCAAGTTTTCAAAACGAAGATCTTAGCCTTAAGAACTGCAAAACACTTCCCGATGTATTAAACGAGACAGATAAGGAAGATGTATAGATGTATGTTCTTAATACCAGTGTTGTGAAAGGTCTCGTTGGCAACACGTTTCGCATTTTTTCACATCCTCTTTCTTCTCTTGTTTACCAATCGACGGTTGTCAAATATCATCGCTCGCTAAAGTGAAGAGTAAAGTTATAGAAATATTAGAATTTAGTCGTCTTAGGAGGTACTTAGAAGGATTTTTAGTACTCATAACTATCTTTTCAGCTATATATGACACTATGGAATCCAAAAGTAAATAAAAAAGTTAGGAGGAAAATTCGAATGTGGTTGTTTTTAGGACTTGCCAAGGACGAAATCTATGTATGTATTATGATTTTAAAATTGTCTTAAAGTAAGCTATCAAACTATGGGAAATTTCCAAGTATACTATTTGGATATTATAACGGACCTCATCCGGCGTTTTATAAGTAGAAGAACTGAACATGACACCTTTAAGCATGACTCCGCTTTAACCCATCAGACGAGAAATAAAAGTTAGGTTTAAAAAAATCGTTGATGTGTCCCTATCTTTGAGGTTGAAAATAAAAATATATAAGTTTTTGCTTTTCTTATATATAAGTGCAATAACTGTTTCTGGAACCTGGAAATGAACTAGTGAATTGTCTGGAAAAAGTATATTGTTGAACAACTTTCTAAAAAAAATGATGCGTGAAGAAAATTAAGGACGAATTTTCGCAAAATCCTGTTTCGTCAATTTCTGATCGAATACGAGTCCTTATTTCAGATCAACTCCATGCTAGTGCTCTCAGTTTTTTAGCTTATAGTCTATTTGATAGGAAAGGGTTTTCAAAATATCAAAGCCAAGATCAATAAATCATATTTGACCAAATATTGTCTTTCATAATTTATTCGACTTAAAAAACCAACAAACTACCCTAACGTTTAAAAAAATAATCGTACTAAATTCCAAAAACCAAGTGGGATTGAAATTTTAAAAAAATATGCAAAACCTGAAGTGGCAAGGTTTGCGTGGCCACAAGGGTAAGTATGTACATATGTATAGCTACATACGGTGGCGTGCAAAGCACAATGCTTACGAAGTAAATGCCTAGGTCGGTGCATTGTGAAGGGCGGCAAACAGCCGCAATTAGATCCAAATTTCTTAAAAGTGTTATCTTTCAGTTATCTTCAAATAGATGTGCATAACAACATTTTCAAGTACCACTCAATTACCCACTTGCTCTTCTCAGAATCACCGAAACTCTGGGTACATTTTCTGAAACTGAAAATATTTATTTAAAAAATGTGTCAAATAGACATTGTTCTAGTGCAATTGCAAATGCCCCGGAGCGCGATGCGAGCAGCTATGAAATGCAAATAATGTAATCAGAAAAGTTTGTAAATTCAAATTTATTTGCGGAGTTGTCGTTCGGCACAATATCTTAATGAAAATAACTGCTATTTCTAACTCTCTGCAATCGCAATCAATCGATATCACTCAGTGTTTGAAATTGATTAAAATTTTGAGCGATCAATTAAAAAAAGTGCGGTGATCGTCGAATGGTTTGAAAAAGCAAGACAGATTCAAAAAGAACTTTTTATTGGACCAACTGTTTTTGATGACATGGTAACTCAACAATGACCGGTGCGGTTTGAAATGAAGATGACAGACATGAATTTCAGGGCTGCAAACCGGTTTTGAACCGAACCGGTTTTTGAACCGAACCGCCGCTTTTTTCGGGCCTCGAACCGAACCACTAACCGAAAGGTTGTTTGAATTTTTATTTGATTAACACTCGCTCGACATTTCATTACAACATTTTGAACATATCGAAAGTGCATTGACATTGATGATTGAAGCATTCTAATCATTAATTCATTACAATGGGGAAAACACCGTTTAGTTTATTCAATAAAATCCACGAGTTTGGTCTGGTGCCAATTTATCCGATTTGTTTGTCTTTGCTAATGAAAATAACCTCAAGGAATGACTTAACAACATAGCAATGATTTCAATTGAGTCTGAGTTGCATTCCACAAAAAGATAGGTCAGTTCGTAAATGCAAATGGCAGTATTACTGCTAAGAATGAAACATTTTTATTCATAAGCTATAATTGTGGAATTGCCCATTTGCGTAACTTAGTTCCAATTCGACATTTGAGACATTTTACCGTGTTTTACGCATGCTGGCGTGCTGGAGATTTTCATCAATTGTAGTTTAGAAATAAAATGGACTGCTTTTTGCATTAATGTCGCAGTAATGCATATTCGAACTGAACCGATATCTTCACAAAATTTGCTGAAGCTAAACAAGTTAGCGTATCTGTTGTAGGTGATAATTTCTTAACATATTAATTACAGACATATTTTTGCATTTCCAAATTACAAAATATATTCGATATTCATTTTAACCTATTCTACATACCTACGTCAGCTGTTTTGAACACAAAAATTCTATTCTTTATTTAACTATTTCTGGCTGATAATATAATATATAAATTATATAATTAACCCTTCTACAATGATTGGGTCAAAATGACCTAATTTTTAAGAAAAAATGCTCTTGTTGCACAGTTAAATAATTCTAATCAAGCTATGGCTATGGTTTTGGGTAAAAATATTTTTTTTTTTGTTTTATTTTATTTGGTTACTAGAAGGCGAAACACTTTTTTCAAACACACACAGCGTTTCTGGGTCATTTTGACCCAAGATTTTATTTGCTTTTTAACTAAATTTTCATGTCTCATATTAAGCATTTACTAGGCTCGGCAGTGAATTCTATGATTTTTAGTTGGAAAATTGCCGAATTCAACACCAAACGAGTCGCCAATGGCAAGAGATGCCACCCCTCAAGACAAGTAATATTCCTGAAAACCCAATTTTGTAAATCAAACCCGATTGATTAAATTTTCACGTCAATTGGACAGAAATCTACTCAAAATGGAACTCTCATATATCTGGGAAACATAGTTTTTACCTAGCGGAACTTTCAAACCAGATGATGAGTTCGCAAAGCTTTCTTTGAACAATATCAGATAAAAGACAGCAACGCTACTTTTGCCCATATACACTCAATTAAAAAAATAATGAAATACATCTGTTAGCAGCAAACAAAAACTTATATAAATATGCAAATTGTATTTTTATAAAAATTACACAAATGTGTTCATAATTCATTAATTAATACAACAATTACTGAATAAAAATTAAAATAATGGGTTTCTACTTTAAAACTTATTAATTTTTATTATTGGATCAAAATTACCCAAAATATTGTAGGTGGGGGCAAATTCGAAACAAAGCAGAAGGGTTAAAGAAAAATTTTATGTAAACAAATTTCATGAAGTCATATTTTTAGGGCGGCACTTTGATAGTTTTGCCTCGAGCGGCATGTAAGCTTTGCACCCCACCGTCTATATTGAATTTATACATTTAATGACACTCATATTGATGAACGCACATATGAAAATAGCTTTCCGATTGCATGTGCCACATGCTCTTATCCACATGCAATTTGCAATAGATTCAATTTACATTAATACACTTTAACAATATTGAATTACCAATATCGAGTGGTCAAATAATGTCACCACTTCGCCAATATCGCCGCCAGAACCACTTGAAACGAGTATGTAATATATTCATATGCTTACATATACATATGTTCTCGTATATACAAATGTACACGTGTATTAATTTACCAGCATCTACAACTATGCGGAAATGTAAAACAACATACATACATATCTACATAATAGGTAGTTGTAATCCGTGTTGCCAACTTTTGAGTTTCAAAAATGATCATAACTTGGAAAAAAGCTTTTTACCACACTAAATTTTTAAATCGAAGAATAATTTTTTTTTTTCATAACAGTTTGTATTTAACAAAAGTTAAAAATAAACATATAATTCAAGTGGGAGGATTCATACTCGTAGGTCGTTTTAATAGTCGTATTTGAGCCACGTTGTAGCACATCTAATAATAAATACAAGATACCCACACGTACAATATTTTGCCTAATTATTTAAATTTACGTCATTTCAGTCTTTGTTAACTTTTAATTTATTTGAGCGGCGAAGAAAAATTTAAACGAAAATAGCTAATCGAATGAAACAACAAACTATAATATTCAGTATACATACATAGGTTTCACAGTTGTATTGTGTTATTTCAGTTTCCTTTACGAAACAATAATTTAATGACAGGACGATTGAATAGCCTCTATACATTTACAATCTATTCAGTTCTGCCACAGCTTTAAATATTTCAAATTTCATCATATTTTTAACTATCTATGAGAAATGCATTTGAGTTAAAAAAAAAGCACTGAAAAGGGCACTTGGCACTAAACCATTTTTTTGGCGTTTTCATTTTCGAAATGTATTAAATCTAGTAAGTACAGCACCAAGTTGGCAACTATGGCTGTAATAGTCAAATGGCGATTTCGTTAAGTATGAGGAAGTCAATTTGAAGAGACAAGTGCTTTAACTCCACAGCAGCTTACTTACGGGTATTTAGCGCAACATTAAGTATTTTCTGATACTTGTGATAATACAGTCATAAATATTTGCATAGCTTTACCACTATTTAATTGACTACGGGGTTCTGGAATTGCTTTCAACTTACTAATGGACATACATACATAAATACATAAATACTTGTATGTATATGCAAAAATCTTTGTTCATGGTCCCACCCTCCTATTCAAAAATAATTGCAAAGATTTTTTGATTGCTAAGCAATTTAATTCTTTCGATTAAAAATTTATGATAAAACTTCTGAGTGATTTCTGCAATATTTGTATATAGTATATATGTACATATTTATTACAAATATGTAATTTGATTTTATTTCATTTTCTTTTATTTTGTTGCCCCTTATTTTATTTTCTCTTCATTGAAGTTACTTTATTTTATTACACATTTAATACTTGCTTCTATATACTATGTTGTAGCGAATACTTATATATATTCTTATTTTAATGTTTGGTTTGCAAATAACAGTTTTTTTTAAATATTCAACTTGAGTAATTTTATGAAATCTTGTAACACACACATACTTTAACGAAAGTATTAAGCGTTCATATTTTCGAAACATGATATTGTCTGTGACTTTATAGGGGAAAAATTTTGCCTATACTTTTTTCGAGATTCCTACATGAAATTCATCCGGCAAAGCCAAGAAAAGTTGCATCAATTTTTAATAGACCCTTAAAACCTGATCATTTGACCAAAAAACGTTTTCTCATAAGTTGAACCATATTAGATATGGGGTATTATTTTTGAACGTTACCCCCTGCCCATTTTTCTTTTAACCTAAATTTTTAAAAAATATGTAAAATTCATAAAAAACAAGCTTTCCTATGCCGAGTGACAAAATGACCAAGAGGCTCAATTTCAAGGTCATCTCGAGATGAACATGGCTTTTTTAACTTGTAATTCCCCTTATTTATCTCGAATTAAGAAAGAACGGACAATTCTGCGTACAGATAACATATCATATGTGGGGTTCTTTTAACCTTCAAGGTCAATCTTCCTTCTCAATATTTTTTTTCACCAAATTTACCCAATTATTTTTGTTGTTTGGCGCTGTAGCCACCTGAACGATTTGGGCCGATTCCAACAAAGCATGCCAGTCGTGCCAACTGACACCAATCAATTGTAATTGGGTAAACTAACATGAGATTAAATAAAAAAATTTCCGAATTCCATGTAAAAAATAACAGCCGGAGTCAGATATCCGATCGGAAATCCGGTAGATTGCAGTCTCTAAAGGTGCGTTCACTATCGATGTGTACTCTGAAGAAATTTCGCACTGGCGTTTTCGAACGAAACCTTCGCCAGAACAAGGAGTTGACAGTCAGCACGTTTCTG
>JAPVRG010215793.1:0-11768 GCA_029783565.1 Rhagoletis cerasi | reverse complement strand
AAGGGCAGAAAATGTTGCACTTCTGCCGGGCCAGATGGCAACATGTTGGGAAAAGAACAAACAACCCAGAGAAGATGCTGAGAAAATAACACGCAAATTTGACAGCCCTGGCATAGGGCAGAATAAATGCAACATTATTTCGAGAAAAGAAAACGCCATTAGTCTCCGTATTCGTCTTCGTATTCATCTTCGTGGCCGTATTCGGCTTCACCGTCGTAATCGTATTCGCCTTTGTTTTTGGATTTGTCTTAGGTTTAATCTTAACAATGCTAGGATTATTATTATTAGTCCCTAACTATCGCTCCTAAGGGAAAACACCAGAAGCTACATAGTTTTGCTTTCTAAGCAGAAATAAAAAACCAAAAATAAAACTAAAAAAATAAAACTAAAAAATAACTCAAAAATTAAAACTCAGTAAATAATCATTAAAAGGTAATTTTTATAATAAAAGTTATAACCTAGTTTTTTCATTTTGATCTTTTTATATTTTGTATTCAATCAAATAACTTAAATAAATAAATTTACGTTCTTTAAAAAAAAAACTATTATTTACCACATTTCTAGTTCACTCAGCACACCCTATGCAACCAATTGAATGTCCCAAACCAGTTCGTGATAGCGCGTTTTGGTCCCAAAACAAAGAAAGCAGCTGACCAGCCTTCGGACTTTACTCCGATCAGAGTAGGTGTCTCCGGTGTTTAAAAACTTTAAAATCCACTCCTCTTGCCTTAAAATCTTGTCCGATTTTTCACTCATGTTCTGGTTCTCTTAGGGCCGGTTCTTGGCAGTTTATCCACGATTTTCAGTAAAAAAAATTGAAGGATCTCTTCTTTGGCATAACCAAATTTTCTAATTATTTGTTCAGGTAAAATGTTACTGCGATTTTTCGAGTTTCAGTTGTCCGAACACTGAAGGCAGCTTTCAAAGAGAAGTGTCAAAATAACGAAAATGGATGAAAGGAAAAATACGAAAGGAAATTTTACAGATTCGACTTGGCTGATTGTGGTTTGTCGTCTGTGTTTGTATTTTTAAACATAAAAAAGTTTCTGCATTTTAACCATTTAATTGTTAGTAAAAATCCGCTTTTGCGGCCCACTAGCAAGTGGAATTAAGTGCAAGTGTCTAGTGCATGATATCGTTGAGTGCACTGCTGACCAAATACACGCTGGGCATCATGAGCAACTTGGGACACAATCAGCCAACGGGTGGAGCAGGTTCAGGTGCTGGTGGTGGTGGGCTGGGAGGCGGCGGCGGTGTTGGCAGCAACAATGGCAATGGTATACAAAATCCCGCAGCCGAAGGTAGCATGGAGCGCGGCAGGTAAGGGTCTGTTTAACAACTTTCATTTATTAAGTTGTTTGGACGCATCTACACATTTTTATAATACTTATTAAATTTTTCATACCTATGACTTTAAAAATTACTAATTTTATAACAATAGCTGCCTGCTACGCTATGCAAGTCAAAATTCTTTGGATGAGAGCTCACAGAAGCATATCCAGCGTCCAAATGGCAAAGATCGCTGCGTTGGCCAGTATCATAATGAACAACATACTACACGCTCATTCGAGGCCATGAACGAAATGCGCAAGTAAGTGAAAAAGAAATAAAATATACATTGAATATCTGAAATTGTGCATATTTTAATATTCATAGCAGATAACCTTGCCAAAAAAATAGTCATGCATACATACATATGTACATATAATATGCATTATTTATATTTTCATTTTAAATTCCCTTGCGATTTTGGTTAATTGGCGCACACAAAACGCTTGGTGTTACGAACGACACATAACACCGGCGGCATTTGTCAACGCTAACAATTAGTAGCAGCTGTTGTACGCGTTTAGCATGCCTATGCAAACTAACAAATGCTCAATTGCGCGTTACAAGTATGTACTTATGGATTTTGTTTAATTACGTTACCTTTTAATTTCCTTAACTAACTGAACAACATACATACATATATACATACATGCGTGTAAACTACAAATACAAAACTTGTTTTGTATGTAACATCATGCTCCCGCAATAGTAAAAGTGATTAGAAGCGCCAAGTTAGCAATTAATATTTCAAAATTATTTTTAATGATAAGCATATCATTCACTTTAGCAGTTAGAACTTTTATTGTATATACAAACATACATACATACATATACATAATGGCCTGTCACCCGTTTGCGGCTTGACGCCGACTTCTGGGACTCCCTGTATGTGTATATATGTACGTACGCAAGTGTTTATTTTGCAGTTGTTTAGTACGCGCAGACTCTAGGGTGCTACGAACCTCACTCAGGCTAAATTAATCGGTTAATTACCAAAGGGAATAAGTCAAAATTTTTCGATGTGACAATGTTGATGCAGTTCGGTTCGTTTAAAGGAGCTCTGTTGAACTGCATTAAATTTGCCATATCGGAAAAATGTTGACTTATTCCCTTTGGTAACTAACCGATTCCAATATAATATTTGATTAAGTCGGTAAAAAATAAATATTGACGCTTTCGTATGCAAAGTTGATACTACCTTGAACTTGGTTGCTGCTCCGTAACGAGAATACATCGTGTTTTATTTTTGCCACTGACTGTTTATAATTATGAGAAATACCCTCTATGACAGCAAAATACAACAATTTTAAGAGGTTAAAAATTTACTTATTCAGTATACCTGTATTGAGGCGTTGCTTTTCATGGTAACACCCACCATGAACAATAATTACTTGGAACAATTTTATTCTTTTAAACCGACTTCAAAAAAAGTAGGTTATCAATTCGTTGGAATGTATTTATTTTTTTATGTATGTTACCGCATAACTTTTTTTTATCGGAATCATTGGACCATGAAAAAGTCAACGGTTCTACTAAATTTTTATATGAGAATTGAAGTCAGTTCTATTTTTTGCTAAAAATTACTTGTAAACCGGGACGGAAAATAATGATTACTTTTAAAACTTTAAACAAAAAATCAACATGTTGCAAGCGTCGTAAAACAATTTTAACTATAATCACATATTTGATTTCATACGTCCTACTGTAATCTACAATGATTTTCATTTTTCGAGTCTTACCAATAAATATTGAAAATGATAATATTTGAGCTTTATTTTTTTTTTCGCCGTATCCTTTACAGAGGTAGCGACACCCTAATAGAAGGAATAAGTGTCAAAGTTTTCAGGTCAAAATTTCAGTTATTTGTGTCTGTATGGCCTTTTAAATTTTATAAATACAGTATATTCCGTTTAGCTGCCTATTCGTTTAGGTGCATTTCCCGCTTACGTGTACAGTTTTGCCAAAATACTGCCTCGCGAAATGAGTTTTGTACAAAATTTTAATTTTTAGCTGCATTTTCGCTTAGCAACCCTTTCCCATTTAACAGCCCTGTTTTTTGAGTAAGTTTTTTTTTTGATTTTAGGAAAAATGCTTTGCTTACCAGTACTAAATATTTTTGAATTTTTTTTTTGCATGCAACATATCTTTTAAGTAGGTCTTATTCGCATTAAATACATTCGATATGTAGCTGCATGCAGAACATTTTTGTAGAAGTAGACAATGGACCAATCTAAATCAAAAAAATCACAGTTCTTGCTTTCCGCTTATCTGCACATTTCGCTTAAGTGCACCAAATTATGTGCATTGGAAGTAAATGCAGCTAAACGAAATATACTGAAATCATTATTTTTAAGTGGTAAAATAAAACTCAATAATTAATATCTCTGAGCGAAAAAATAAAAATCATAAAACAATCATTATTTTTAAAAATCAAATAATAATTTATTTCCGTTGAGCGTAAAAGTAAAACTAAATAAAAATTATTGTTTTTAAGCGGAAAAAATAAAAATCATATAATAATGATTAAATGCTGATTTAAATTATTTTACTTATAATGATTACCGTCCCTGTTTGTAAATATTTCATTTATTTTGTAATAAAAAAATTGAATTTAAAAACGAAATTACTTATTTCCGCCGCTATGGCGCTTCTTATTTTTTTCAATCATATCTTTGGCATAAATTTTATGCTTTTGGAGATTACTGTTGACGCTTAAGTCAACAGAGTCTGGGAATTTTTTATAACATATTCCTAAAATGAAATGAAGGAAATGGTGTTGCCGATTTAATATTACGGCAATAAATCATCGATTCGTCAATTTGTTGCTTTTGGAGAGTGTTGCCTATTTCTCACACATGCATTAACCTTAAAAATCGATTTATTACTTGTCTGTTAATTTATCAATGCCAGTTCATTATTGTGAATATTGAACGCAAACAAATAATTAAATTATATCAAAAACCCATGTTGATAATCTCCTTCTTAAGTCAGTTTAAAAATAAACCAGAGATAGTAGGTCCATTCAATATCAAAAAATTATTACGAATTGTTACCAGTACTTGCAAGTATTTACTGGAATTTCGTTCAACATTCGACACTTTCTGATGGTTAAATTTTTGGCGCGCAATTTTCCTTTTGGTTGGGAATATTTCCGATCGTCATAAAAAACAAAATATCTATATTGAGTTTAAATTATTCATCCATATTTTAATTCAACTATTTTTGTTTTGGCAAATATTCATAAAATCTTCCTCTTAAACACTTTGTTTACATCTGATTTTGAAACGTAACTGATTTTTTTAACACCTGCAAATTCCTGCTAGTAAAATTTTTACTTGCAAGAATGTGCAGCTCTCGTTTTTTTACGCTCTCGAATTCGCTCTCTCGCAAATTTTTTTGGTTACTGAACTCAATTCCATTAAAAATTTGCAAGTACTGGTAACAATTCGTAAACATATTTTGTTATTGAATGGACCTATAGTTTTAATAAATTCGCAAGAATATGTTGTAAATTTTAGGTGAAATTTTCAAATGTATTTAAAGAATTAGAAAAGTCCCTCATACCACCCACGAGCGATTCTACGAGTAGTTTTTTTTAAGAGCATAAAGCATTCCTCAAAATTTTTTTTAAAAACGCTATTGAAGAGACAGTTTTCTACTAAAATATGTCGAGGTCGCTGCAAAAGTGTAGACCCAGTTGTCTTGAGAACGATTTTACGTATATTTGTTGTTGTAACAGCATACAAATTTTCCAGAGTTTTGAGGAATGTTGCTACAGTGATTACTCTTAGATACAAGACTGGATTGTTCGAGCTACGTAGATCCGACAATAATGGGTACGATTCTGCGCCTATTGTGGTACTGTTGTTACTTTCTGAACAGAGTGAAAATTCCGCGAAAATGTCGCTCAAATGTTAGGTCTTAGCCAGATACAAATCTATGTCTCTCCGGTTACATACGCCAGGCTATTAGGGATAATATTCTACGTCTAGTAGATAATTCCGGTAGACCGACTTGGAAAAAACCCGAAAGAACCAGCTTTACAAAACAAATATTAATAAGCCCCCTAATTAAGTACCTACCCAATATTTTTCTTTAAGACAAAACTTACTCTGCGATGTAACTTTGGTTGCCGATGATATTGAAATACCTGCACACAAAATGGTACTTGCCTCCTGTAGTCCGTACTTTTATGCCATGTTCACTGGCTTTGAGGAGTCACGTCAGGGCCGCATAACACTGCAAGGCGTTGATCATCGTGCTCTAGAATTGCTCATTGAATACGTGTATACATCTACTGTGGAAGTTAATGAAGATAATGTGCAGGTCTTATTACCCGCTGCAAATTTACTGCAGCTAACCGATGTACGTGAAGCATGTTGCGATTATTTACAAACACAATTGGATGCCAGCAATTGTTTGGGCATAAGGGAATTTGCTGATATTCACGGCTGTGTCGACTTACTGAACTATGCAGACACTTATATAGAACAACACTTCAAGTGCGTAGAATAACAAATCTACATAGATACATATTTTAATGTTTAATAAACTAAATTAAATATTTGCACTTTACAGTGAAGTAATTCAATTCGATGAATTTCTCAATTTGAATCACGAACAAGTGACCAATTTAATATGCAACGATCGCATTTGTGTTCCAAGTGAAGAAAAAGTGTACGAATGTGTCATATCATGGATACGTTATGATCCGACTATGCGAGAGCAATATACCGCAGTTTTAATGGAACATGTACGGTTGCCATTTCTCTCCAAAGAATACATAACTCAACGCGTGGACAAGGAGCCATTGTTAGAAGGAAATATCGTATGCAAAAATTTGATAATTGAAGCTTTGACCTATCATTTACTACCGAATGACACCAAATCTGCACGCACCATTCCACGAAAGCCAGTTGGTTTGCCGAAAATACTCTTGGTAATAGGTGGGCAAGCACCCAAGGCAATACGTTCAGTAGAGTGTTACGATTTGCGCGAAGAGAAGTGGTATCAGGCAGCCGAAATGCCGAATAGGCGCTGCCGGTAAGGTTTTTGCAGCTACATATAAAAAATAAAATATAAATATTAAATTTAAACTTATTTTTACTTCTACCTGCCTGTAGTGCTGGTTTAGCTGTACTAGGCGATAAAGTTTACGCTGTCGGTGGCTTTAATGGTTCATTGCGTGTGCGCACAGTCGATGTTTATGATCCGGCTACCGATCAATGGCTCACATGCAACAGTATGGAGGCACGACGCTCAACACTTGGTGTCGCCGTGTTGCACGGTTGTATTTATGCTGTCGGTGGCTTTGATGGTACAACAGGTCTCAGCAGTGCAGAAGTATTTGATCCTAAGGCCGAACTTTGGCGTCTTATCGCCTCTATGTCTACCCGACGTAGCTCTGTAGGTGTTGGTGTTGTCAATGGCTTACTCTACGCCGTTGGCGGCTATGACGGATTTTCACGCCAATGCTTATCATCCGTGGAACGTTATAATCCTGATACAGATACTTGGAGCCCAGTAGCCGACATGTCTGCACGTCGTTCTGGCGCCGGTGTGGGTGTGCTGAATAATATACTCTATGCTGTAGGCGGTCATGATGGGCCCATGGTGCGCAAATCTGTAGAAGCTTATGATCCTGAAACAAATCAATGGCATGCTGTGGCTGATATGGCATTCTGCCGTCGCAATGCTGGCGTTGTGGCACATGATGGTGTATTGTATGTGGTTGGCGGTGATGATGGTACTTCGAATTTAGGATCTGTCGAGGTATGTATGTATGTGAATAGGAGAGCACATACAAAGCATATAAATGTTGTAAAATTTACGTCTTCTTCGTAACTGAAGTGTTATTGAACATTCTTATTTTTATTCATTGTTTTGATTTTAGGTATACTGCCCCGAGACTGACACCTGGCGCATTTTGCCTGCTTCCATGACTATCGGTCGCAGCTACGCAGGTGTATGTATGATAGATAAGCCCATGTGAATGGAAGAGCAGGGTGCAATAGCACGGTATATCCTCATTATTATTATTTTTTTTTTTATTGCGAAGTAACTAATTGTACTCAATCATGAATTATTTTTTTAGCCATGCAAATTCAGCAGCCGGTGGAAACATAGATGATGAAAACAGTCAAGCTGAGGGCAGCAATGTCGAGGGTGCTGTTGGTTACTCACGTAACGATGCACATATCAATCTAAACAACAATGGTATTAACAATGCTTCTCAACAACAACAACAAAAAATCACCCACACTATGAAAACATCTATGAATCCCTTGAGCAATATAATGCTGCGGCCGCCGTTGCCGCTGCTCCTGCTGCTGGTGCTGGCGCTTGTGTCAATGCTGTTGCCCCTGCTGATGAATTGCCTCAAGCAGATGCAAATGCCATACAGCCGAACATAAATAATCTTAACAATGTCAACAATAGCCAGCAACGGATTTTACCGAATATAAGTTATAGAAATGATCTTTATGATCGCACAAATACAACATCACCAGCCTATGATGTGCCGCGTGCTGTGCGCTCCGGTTTGGGATTTCGTCGCAATTTCCACATTGACTTGCAAGGAGGTAAAAAATAGGAAGTCATTTAAATATTCCTACTCAATTATTATTATTCTCCCATAAGCCAATCGTTTCAACCCCTCACGCGCCACTGCAACCAACGCCACTCCCCTATATGGCAGCAACAACAACTGTCAACGACAACGTAGTTTCGATGACACCGAATCGCACAATTACTACAATTTCAATTACCAACCCAGCATGCGTTATGAAAACATTTACGAACAGATACGCGATGAGCCAATCTATCGAAATACAGGTAGTGGTGCACGCGTCTATGGTCGTTTGGATGTCATCGGCCATGGCATTGGACGAATCGAGCGCCATTTGAGCTCTTCATGTGGCAATATCGATCACTACAACCTAGGTGGACATTATGCCGTACTTGGGCACTCGCACTTCGGCACTGTTGGTCACATACGCTTAAATACCAGCACTACTGTTGCCAATGCGCCTGTAATTAATGGTGCTTGCACCGCTATGCCCCCAGTAACAAATAGCACTGCTGCAACAGCGAATGTTGTAACAACTAGCAATCAAAAAGATGCCAGTAATGTTAAGAATAGCGCCTCATCATTCTTTAGCTGCCTGCAAGGAGAAAATGCACAAAGTATGAGCAATATATATCGCGCTTCTGTAGGTATTGGTAATGGCATGGCAACATCTACAGCCACCGCAGAACAGCATATACCGATGCAATTCAATGGTGGTGAGATTTTTTACTTTTCAAACAGTTCTTGAATATAATAGAAATTAATTTTATTTCTTACCACGCAAGTTCTTCCAAACAACGCCAGAGAACGTGAGCCGTGCTCTGCTTCCGCTGGGCCACTAACCGTGAGCTGCAGTAGTAATAATAATAATGGCAGTGGCAGCGGCAGCGGCAGCGGCGGTAACGATTTGGCCACCAGTTCATCAAGTAATCGTCAAACAGGTGCCATACCAAAAATAAAAGGAATTGGTTTGAATTCCAATAAAGCAGGCACTTCGAACAGTGCCACCAATGCTGCAGCCGAGAAGGCGCTATCCATCAAGAACGCAATTACTAAAAAAGCGACAGGCAACTCCAGCACATTGCAACAAGCGGCCAATACAAAGACAAGTACAACAAGCCCAGAGCACTCCGCCAATTCGGGCACCTTGAATCGCATCTCAAAATCTAGTCTACAATGGCTTCTGGTTAACAAGTGGCTACCATTGTGGATTGGACAGGGACCAGATTGTAAGGTATGAAAATGTTTTAAGTAATTGTCGCGAATCAATAATGCACACTTTTCTATCATCTACAGGTGATCGATTTCAATTTTATGTTTTCTCGTGATTGTGGCGGCTGTGATGCCGCCTCTGCTGCCACGCAAATGTCGAATCCTTACTACACTCCACGTCTCGGTGGTATGATGCCGCATGATCTAGTGCGTTTCAGCGCTGCCAATGCCGCTATGCATGCACCCTGCGCAGCAGCGCTGAAGCGTGATCTCAACATGCGGCCGCGCGCTCTAAATCGTCTGCTTGAGTCTGAGCAAGCCAGTCGACGTGATGTGACTACTGCACATCGCTATGAAGACCCCTCATACGAAAATGTACATGTACATTGGCAAAATGGTTTTGAATTCGGGCGTTCACGTGATTATGAGCATAGCCATCAATCAGCAACTGGTACAACGCGACCACAATTACAGCGCGCACGCTCCGAGAGTCCGAACTTTAGCACGCAGCAACGACGTATGCGTCAAAACGTGAACGCAGCTGCCACTAATGGTAATAATGTGACAACGGCAGCTGCTAACAATACCCCAAAATATGTCGATCCATTTAAAAATTATGTGCTCAACGCAGAGAACAATACATTCAAACCGAAACTGGCAAAGGTTGAGAATGGCGAAATGGCCAATGGTAGCGTGTCGATCGCAAATGGAAATGGCGCTGCCGAGGTAGTAATAAATGTTGTATCAGACAACGTTAACGGTAACGAAACACCGCCAACTATGGGCGAACAATTAACTGGTACAAATAAAGTTAGTGAGCTCCAATTGGAAATGGAAGGCGCTATGGGTGGCGCTAGTGAAGCGGATATTTTGTCATGCTCAGTCGCAGCGAATGCAATAGATGAAGTGGGCGAAATCCCTACGAATTCCAGTCAACCACTAAATTTCAATATTAATGAGAATCAGAATGAGAATGTGAATATGAACATGAATGACAACGAGACTGATGCAACAAAGACAAATGCCACTAACAACAGTAACAATAATCAAATTAAGTCGACTAACAATGAACAAAACGATGATTGAAAACAAAAACAAAATCGAAGACATTGCAATGCAAAACGAGCAAATTAGGTGTTAAAAAATCAATTTAATTACATAATTTTTCGTATAGCAAAACAGAAGAAATTGAGCACATTCGAGCACTAAATGTTGAATTCCATGTAGAAACATAACCACATACATAGTGTGCACATTATGCAGGATGTGTCAAAGATTTACATATGCGGCAAAAAGACAGAAATATTTTGTGTGTGTCAATTCAAGACACGAATTTACTAATTATTTATTGCTAAATTACTTTTAAAATCTTTGTTTGGTAAGTACGTAACTTAATTTAAAATTGTAATGCTGCGTCATTTAAATTCTTCACAGCCTGCAAAATGTTGCCATTCCTGCAATAAACGCACATATATACACCCCTCATTAAACATGCAATTATCGTAGGCATATCTAATAAAAAATTATTTTTTAGTATTTGGGTTAAAATATTCAGGATTGTTTTTGTATTATCGCCATTTTTTCCGAATTACATGTTTACACATGTTAACTTTTAATTACTCATAAGTAAAGAAATTGTATTTTTTCTACTTTTGCCCCTTTTTGCATTATTCAACGCATAAGTTTTATAATAATATAATTATGTACACTTAATACTAATTTATTTGATAAAGACAATATATAAAAAAATAAAAGAACCTGACTAAATTAATACATACACACTTATGGTCTTATTCATAAAAAAAATAAAGTATTTAAACAGTTCTATAAAGTGACATTAGCATACAAATTCTCTATTTATAAATCATTTAAAGTATTTATTTTTTATGAATAAGACCATTAAGTTATTTGGCTGATCGGCATTAAAGTTACAAATTCCTAATCTACATCTATTGAATCCGGCGATTTTCGAGGTTGCTTTCCGAAGTTTTTGGGCATTGCCCACATGCTGAACAGGTGTTTTCCATATGAGGACTCAGTCTTGAGAAGTGACAGCAGCTCTCGGAGACTACAATGAATTCTTTTCCCCCATTCCATCATTAGGGAATGTCTACTTGGAATAGTCGTGATAAGTACAATGGGGCGTATTCATAGTCAAAATTAAATTGTTACTTAAAGTTTGCTGCAGCTTTTTGAAGTAATTTTTAGGTGTATTCGCGTATTCTTCCGTGCTAGTACAAATTTATGGAGCACCACTGTATTATAGGGATGGGTAAATTCGATATTCGAATTTTAGCTCCAAAATGTCGAATTTTTGAAATCGAACTTTGTGATGCTAAAATTCGGATAAAATCAAACTTTTCTAAAAAAAATCGAATTTCGTCTTTATTTTCACAAAAACAACTCTGCAACTTTCTTCTTTCTAACTAAATTTGGCATCACTGTAGTTGCGTTCCTTATCTCCCAGAAATAGTCAGAAATAGTCCGAAGTAGTCAGATTTAGTCCAAAAAGCGTTCCTTAACTCGAAAATGACAGCAAAAATGAGAGAGCAACTTGCAGTGAGAGTGACTCTCTTTAGTCCGAAGTTACAAGATTTAGTCAGAAGAATTTTTGCTGGCAAAATCTTGAATAGTGTCAAACTCAATTGACAGCTGGCTA
>JAPVRG010215756.1:0-21416 GCA_029783565.1 Rhagoletis cerasi | reverse complement strand
TTTTTTTTTGTTAGCAGCTAGAATAAGAATTTTGTGAATAAAAATCGAATTCGAGGCTACACAATAATACAACCTCCTTAAACATAATCTCTAGTAATTTGATGAAGCAAAAGTAAAAGCTTTAATTCGTATAATCCTATTAAAGCTGAAACAACGTAATATATGTATGTACATATGTAATAACAAAAGAATCCGCCGCACTATGATTTCTAAAATATATATTTTATTTGCTCAAAAAAAGGCGTGAGTATCAGGTACTCATAAAATTTGATGTGTAAACATCGGTGACCCGAACTAGTCTCAAAATGATCCCGAACTATCACCGAATTGGTACGGAATAAGTCCTGAACTGGGCGTTCGGGAAATTGAAAACAAATTTTCGCAATTTCGTCCAAACTGAATACGAAATTGTGTACGAAGTTTCGACTGACTATACCAATTTCATAACTGTAATGCACTTTCAGCTGAAGCTTAGAATATGCAGTATCTAGGTACATCATTTGAGGCCAATGGAAACGCACTATTAATCTCTTTTTGGCAAAATTTTTGAAACGTTATTTTTAGTGCCGTTTTCTCGACTGCCTGCTAAAAATGGAGGGCCGGTCTGCTTTAACGGCTTTTTATCGCTTGCTTGATATAAACATGTGAGCGACAAATTTGACAGGCAATCATAGCACCGGTTATCTTTAACAGATAGTCTAAAAAACGGACCTTAAATTGTTAAGGCTCAGTTATGCATACTTGGCATTGCACTGCACAGGTAAACATAGCCGTGTTTATACTTCACGCAGCTTAAAGCTCATTTAACAGATTTCTTAAGTGACAACTCTCACGGCTTACTATGCAGTGCCCAAGTATGCATAACCGAGCCTTTAACCCATGCGTTTATTTTACGAACTTTAAAATACATACGTTCATACATACAGTGACTCAAACATTTGTTCACGTTTTGACTATTATTTTAAATGTTCACAATATTTTTCGAGTCAATTTTTTTTTAATTCTTTATGAAAACATTGTCGATATAAATAAAAATTTCAAACTATATTCAAAATTTAGAAAAATTCAACAAATCTTCAGCAAAAATTTCGATCTTTTTAATACGAATTTTGAGAAAATTTTTAGGTAGATATGCAGTTTTATAGCCCATAAAATCTTAGTGCAATAAAGTGAAAATCTCAAGTAGCTAAAATTTGCGTTGATTTAGA
Source organism: Rhagoletis cerasi (assembly GCA_029783565.1). Lineage (NCBI taxonomy): Eukaryota > Metazoa > Arthropoda > Insecta > Diptera > Tephritidae > Rhagoletis > Rhagoletis cerasi. The sequence continues at coordinate 20,208 of JAPVRG010215756.1, read as the reverse complement.
GTATTTTTTTTTTTGCTTTTGCTTTTCCATATTAACATGAATTTCTTAAGGAATTAAATGCGCAAGACCGTTCGCAAAAAAATTTCAAAAAATCAAAGTCAGTTTTTGTAAATTGCACTTGTTATATGAAAAAAAAAAAAAACGCAAAAGACCGGCGTGCAAAAAAAAGTATTAAAAATCAACGCGAATTCTTAGCTACTTCAAACATGCACTTTTTTATACTATAATTTGCATACTCAAAAGTTTTCAAAAAATTCAAATTAAAAAGTTTGAAATTTTTATGAAAATTTCTCGAATTTTCGTGAATTTTTTATAAAATTTGATTTATGTGGTATTGGTTAAAAGACGGACAATATTTTAATAGAAATAAAATGTATTTTTAAAAACATTGTGAATATAAAAAAAGATCAAGACGTGAACACTTCTTTGAGTCTCTGTTAGTAAAAAAATTACTCTGTCTTTTAAGTAAGGAAAAATATGTATTTAATGTGATTATGAGTTCGGTTTAAGGCGGTTATACTGTAGTGAAGAACTTTTCATAAAAATTCAGAGAAAAATTATTCCAATGTCAACACTCTTTAGAGAAATAACTGATTTTTTGTGCTAAGGTGTTTCCTATAAACATTTAAAAAATTAGTTTTCTAAGTCCTTTCTGACTTATAATATTTAATGCTGCTGTTTTTTCAGCGCATTAATATTTTTTGAATACAAAGTGGTGTTAATTTTTGGTGTTGAAAAAATTTGCAAGTATTCTAACTATGCACAGTTCTATATTTAAACACAATTTTGAATGCTTATTAAGTGATAAATAATATTTTTTGACAAAAGTCCTATGCAGACCGCAAAGAAAAGAAAGTAAGTATTCATTAGGATGTCTCACGAAAAAAGTTATTACTTCCTCAAGTAAATCATAAAATTTGTTCAGTCTTGTTACTAACACCAAAACATTTTGTGTCAATTGAAACATCTCAAACCCCCATTTTTCGTAATTTGATTAGTTGAAATTCGGCACCTTTTCAATAAATTTTTTACAAAAATTTTTGAGTGAATCCGTTATTTCTTAAACGATTCCATTTTCGACGAATCATTGGTAAGATATTTTTCCTTGTATTCTTATCGTTAAAAAATTAAGCGAATAATTTTCCACAAGTTTTCGGTAAGCACATTCGCCTGATTTTTTTGGTTTAATTAAAAAAAAAACGAAATTATGTTTTCAGCGACGACATGGAAACAAAAAGCGCATAGGAAATGGCTATTCACGTTTTCTTCAAACTTCCATTAAATTATACGATTCGCTTGAAAAGGAGAACTTACCATAGTGAATGTATTTTTCTTCGTATGAAGCAGTATAAACCTACCCTTTTAGTGGAAGAGTGTTTCAGTTTGTATGATAACATTGAGACGCATACCACAAATTGGAGGTGGTGCTCGACCAAACATTTAGGCTAAGCGTGTAAGCGCACAATATTTTTTTCTTCCCGAAAGAATATAATAACTTGTTGATTTTTAAAGAAAAGGCTTATCGAATTATTAACTTCAGCGACAGAAGACTTTGCTAGAGGGTGATGATCCAAAAAAAAATTTTTTTTTTAGTCAAATATGCCTAAATGGCCGTCCTTTAATGTCGTGCAAAAAATTAATAGATTGCTGTCAGTTTCGGCTCGAAATAACGAAGTGCAACATTTTGACGAAGATCAAAATTTAATTGTATTATCGAAACATGAACTGATTTAGACTCAACATGTGTTTTCCTTACACATATATTTACTTGGATATACATACATAATATAACTTCCCCATTTTCATGAAAACAATTCTTGATCAAAGCAGAAGAAATCACTTCTAAATTCAAGGTCACTTCTATACCAAATGTTAGCTTTTTCAAAAACAGAAGTTTATTGGGTCGATTACGGATGACAACCGAACTTCAGTTGCATTGCCAGTGGCTGAAATAGAATTACAGATGGCAACTGACAACTGAGCTATATTGGCAACTGCATATTTGTGATTGGCGCGTAAATTTTGATTGAGAAAATTTATTTCTTTTTTAAACTGTTTCTGCAGCTTATTTACATACACTCAAGTCTTGGTTGCTGATACCACAAAATTATATCATCTTCATTTTTATAGCACTAGGCACATTTTCAAAGTGGAGAGTTAACTTACATCCGGCAGTTAACTGATAATTTTTTTACTGAAAATCTATAGTTAACTCCCGACTGTGAAAATGGTACTTAGGGCCGATGGTTCAATGTCTGGTTAACACTAATCGGAGGTACAACTTCCGATTAAGCACATCTACTGCTTTATCGATCACATGTTATTTGCAGGGAGTCGATAATGTCGATAACGATGTTTAACTGGAAGGTAGACATTGAACAACCGGCCCTTATAGTTGCTATTCATAATATACAGTTTCACTACAGTGACGTTGCCCATCGGCAAACCAATTAAGGTTGCGTTGCTTTCCGTAATCGACACATTATTTTCTAAAACTCAAATCGGAGTGAACCATTCTAGATGTTATTTTTATGTATTTTTAAAGAATGAAAAACAAATATGTATGCGAAAAATACGTATTTAATGCGCACAGCTTGTTTTCAAACGGAGCTAAAAAAATTTTCGCCCTCTCTTATACCGCAGAAAAAAGTAATTATACATTGTTTTATGTAAACATTCTTTTGTATTCTTCTTTTTGTAACTTCTACTTGCACATTGACAAATGTTCGGTTAATAAATACATACATACACATTGATTATTGAAACGTGAGGATTATGGGGAAAAACAATGGCGCATATTCATAGTCGAAATAAGAGTCGACTTTAAAGTTAGAAGCAGTTTTTTTTTAACACATACTCCATTGAAAGTTGTGTCAAAAAGCTGCTACTAACTTTGAAGTCGACTTTATTTATACTATGAATATATATGCCCCATTTATTGCAACTACAGCTTCAAACGACACATACCCCTTACTACGAATAGAACATGCTACATACATATTTTTACCGTTAATAATTATTGTTTTGCGATTTTTTCAAAGGCGGCGGGGATATGTCACAAAAATTAGTTCATCTTCCTAACTGCAATGTTTTTCATTACTTAATCGTTTTTACTTCTTAATGATACAAATATAAATATATACATATGTATGTATGTTTATGCATAGTAAGTCTCATTTCATGTAATTGTTTTAGTGCACATGAAAATCAGTTAGTATAATTGCGTGTATGCAATTACATATCTATGTACTATATACATATGTAATATATATACGTGCATATGTACATATACATATACTATGCACATATTGCAAATTCGAATACATTTTATGTATTTTTAATCAATAAACATAATTTATTATATGAAACGAATTGTGTATAACTATTAATTACTTAAAAAAAAATTGTAATACGTAATAATAAAGAACACTTTATTTCGTATGCAACTGCACATACATACTTATATAATATGTATATATTTTTGCTTAATAAATTATTTTTAATTATGTAATTAATACGTTTATACAACATGTGGAAGTAAGCGGCAAACATTAAATTATAAAATAAAAAACATATAGACTAAATATTGCATTATAAATATATATTGATATATGTACATATGTATGTATGTTTGGCTCTAAATATTGTACGCATTATTTTATTAAACAATTATTAATTAGTTTTTGTTTGTTGTTTTTTTTTGTTTTTGCTTTGTTTATACACAAAAATCACTTTCATTTTATTCGTCAACGTCGAATAACGTAAATGCAATACGCTCATATCGTATCACAGAAATGCTTACAAACAAACACGCACGCATGCTATCATTTAAACAAACAAATACAACAATTAATTATAAAAATTTCCTATCAAATATTTTAGTGAACAAAGCAGAAAAAATCCTTGGCATAAAAAGTAATAGCATAGTTTTCAAATGATATTTTTCGTGCTGCTGAATTTGTAAAGATAAGTGGATGTTACAGCGCGGCTGATAAATTTAATTCGATTACCTTGCGGGTGATTAAGTATGATACAAATATAGAAGGTAAAACCGCTGAGAGACACTATTAGCATTTTTGACGTTTGCAAACATTATTATTTTAAAATTTATTCACAAACTCACACACACACACATTCTCATTTTAAATCTCAAACAAAAACAATTTTGAACAATTAATTTTTTTTTTCAATTTTTTATGATTTTAAAATGTTGGCAAACTTCAAACAAACAAAAATCATGGCCGCAAGATTGAGCGAACGGTTTTACCTTTAATATTTGTATCATGATTGGTTATATAAACTTAACTTGAGAGGTTATAATAAACGATTTAATTTATTTTTTTTTGTAACTAGCAAAAACCTCAAACAACATAGAAAACAAATTTTTAGATATATCAATTACAAATCGTATGCTTAGTTTTTGTTTTATTGCAATTTTCAATGTTCATTGCGCTAAATAATTTCTCTTTCTCCCAAAATTATATTAAAAATTTATTTGAAACTAAAAGTTTTGGGACTTTAAAAGTTGTTCGAAGCATTTCCAAAATCGAGGGCATACCGCTAATGGAGAAACGTGCATCTATTTTTTATGCATAGCTAAAAAAAGGTAGAGCTAAGCAGGGCTGCACATTAACGTTAATATTTATCAATAAAAGAAGAAACAAAATCGTTTTTGTTTTTTACATCGATAATGTTAACAAAAAAATTTCGTTTTATTAATTATCAGAAAATATCGAGCCCCAACCGCCAAAATAATGTAAGCGACATTTTTTTCAAAATTTTCTTTTTGATGCAGAAATGCATCTAGATGCTCTAGGAGCACTTCTGAATCAAAAAGAAAATTTTGAAAAAGTGTCGCTTACGATATTTTGGTGGTTAGGGCTCGATATATCAACAAAAAATTTTTTTTCGTTGATTATCAAAATAAAAAAAAATATCAAAAAAGAAAAATTGTTTCCGTAATTTAATAAACAGGCCAATTTTATTATTTGATACAATTGCGGGAACAATGGGTCGTAGAAAAGTAGCCGTTTCGTGCGATCGTGCTTTTTGGTTGAATGCAAATTTTGCCAAGCGAAATTAACAAGTGATCACTTGGGAATTTACGAAAGTCATTTGATTAGAAGACATAAGGAAGCCTTAGAAAGGCTTCAGGACGAGCAGGTGCAGCAGCAACAAGCACAGCAAAGCGAGAATACTGACGACCCAGCAAAAAAAATTCAAATATCCCTTGAACTAAGTGAAAACGACGACTTTAAAATATATAATTAATGGCTATAGGTCAGGTTTGAGTGATGATGCCACTGAAGTGATATTAATGTTGCGGCGCACTTAGTTTATTTAATAAAAAGAATCCGCATAATGCTACGTACTCCTACATAAATTTTGCTACACAACTCTCATTATAAGATGCAAAATACAATCTTCTTAAATAAGGAAACAAAATAACTTCTGGCTTTTTTCTTTTTTGATAATAAACGAAACAAAATTTTTTTATAATTACCGAAACTATTTTTCTTTTCTATTTTGTTTATTGATAATAAGCAAATGAAATTTTTTGATAAGTTGTTTTTAATAGATAACGAAACAAATTTTTTTTTTGCTTATATAGTTATGCAGCCCTGGAGCGAAGATGAAAATTAAGTTTTTGAATGGTTTAAACTTCGTTTTTTCACACAATTTTTAATGCTTTTTTGTCTTTCTCGAAGTAATGGCGTTTTCTTTTCTACAAAAAATTTTGCCTTTTCATTGCCCGCACCTAAGTATTTGTGCGAAGAGGATACTGAGAAGGCAACATTTTTCGGTAAAAAAAAAACCAAATTTTAATACAAAAATAAAATAATTAAATTTAAACTTAAAAGGCCAAATTGCATTTGCTTTTCATTAAATTAATAAATAAATACATATGTAATTTATTATGATTTTTTTTTTTGGAAAAATGTTCCGAAAAAATAAATAAATAACTTCCACATTTTTTAAAAAATTAATAGAACATGAGAAATTTGTCTTCGTCACAAAATAACAATGATTAATTTATCTAAAAACGACTATATGTAAAAAATAAAACTGTAATAAAAAATGCATTTTAATTGTTTTTTTTTTAATTAATAGGCACTTTAAGTCATAAACATTAGAATTAAGAAATATAACGTGTAGTAAAAAACTGCAAAATCATATTTCAAAGGCACAAATAAATCAAAATTATATTTTTTGTGAAAAGGTTTTAAAATTAAAAACTTAAAATTTTTGTTTTTATTACAGTGGCAGAAGCAGCTGCAGACCAACATAAAAAACTTCATATTAAAAAATTAAATTTGAATACAGCGGTGTTCCTTTAAACTGGTAAATAGGAGATTTTAAATTAACAAGAAAAAAAGAAAAGCGGTACCCCCATAAGTGAAAACATATACCATATGAAATTAAAGGTGAACTACGTAAAATATGCAAAAATGTATCTTAAGTGGTGAACGTACATAACTAAGGAGTATGGAATAAATTATAAAATTAACCTTTACGATTTAAATCACGATTTGCGTAAAAGTGTTCGAGGGGGTTTCTCTTCGTGGGTGTAAAACACCTTTTTTGAAGAGAATAGAACCATAAATAAAGTGTGCAGGAAGTACGGAATAGATAGTGTACATACAAGCGAAGAAGATTTTGGAAAGCGCATTTTCAAATAAATAACTCAAACCACTAAGCTCAATTAAAAAAAAAAAGACAAAATGAAATAAAGAAAAACTTCGAACATTATAAATGGCTTTAATATGAATATAAATAATTATAAACTAAGAATCCGTTAATAAAAATTACCAAATGGGTTGATAAAAAGTTTTGCAAATTCTAAGAACGTATTTAGTCCCAACCACTAATTTTCACTAATTTTTAAGCAAAAACAAACAACCGACTTCAGTTCTCATATACAAACTTGGGAGTACCGTTAAATTCTTCACGATCCAATGATCGGAACTAAACCAAATTAGTGTGGGACCACCCTTCAGGTACCACCTTTCCGATAAAAAAAAAGAATTACCGAAAACGGTACACGTGGTGCAAATTTATCCAGTAACACACATAAAAAAAATACGCCGACGAATTGATAATCTCCTCCTTTTTTGAAGTCAGTTAAAAATGAAGTTCGACGCAATCTTCTTTCTTGGTTGTTATTCTGACAGAATAAAATTGAGTAAGCTGCTTATTAGATTGCCTGTTTAAAAATTATTATTCTCTAGTGTAATTATTATTGTAAACTGAATAAAAAATATAACCACACAACCATATAACCTTATAACAAGGCAAGTGTGAACAATTTAATAGTATTTTCGTTTAAGTTTTTTTTTTCATTACCATTTCTACATTTTTGGTTTGCGTTATAGACATAAAAAAGATTTAAGACAATAAAAAAAATATGAATTAATAATAAATATCTGCTACACAACACATGCACACTACCACTAACACACACTTAATATTACAAACTTACAGTCATACTAAATGGATCGATATTAGCGTTTGCACATACGTATGTATTCTTATATTTGACGAAAACTCTTTAAAAAAAAAAGTGCTTTAGAATTAACGAATAAAATTCATATCGAAGGGAAGAGAAACAAGCTGGTCTTCGTAGCAGCAGCAACCGCTGGTCTTATGTATTAACTATGAGCTTGAGCGGGCTCAGTGTAGATTTCAACAACTTACTCAAATCACCTATAGTAAGATTGAAGGTGACGATATTTAACGGTTGCCATCTGCACGGATTTCATCCGCTTCGCACTGACATAACAGGCGAGTGTGTAGGATTAGATTCGTGCAAATGACATCCGCCGAATACATGGCTATTCCGGTCCTACGGATGCCATTAAATGTTGTAGAAAAAAATTCAAAAACTTGCAATGAAATACAAGCTATTTATTACCCTTTCCAATTCCATAAAGTTTAAGACTAAACGAAGGGCATACAAAAGTCCAAGATTTAAAATTCATAAAAAAAGCTGCTTGTTGTTCAGCTTGTTAGGCAAATATCAATAAGACATATATGACTTGCTGCACTAAAACAAAACTGTATGGCAGAGAACAACAAAATTCCTAAAGGCCACTAGCAAATGAAACGCCATTGGCTACTCGCACACTCACAACAATTTCCTTTTCAATAATTTGACTCTTAATCATTTTGTTTTCATTAAAATTTGCAAATTTCATTTCATTTCGTATTATTTCTCAATTATTAAAAAAATATATATATTATATATCGCATATTGTATTGTATGTTTATGATATTCTAATAAAAAAATAGTATTTAAGTAATATTTATAAAATAAATAAAATTACACAATATGTTTTTGCATCGAATTGTACATAAGGTATTTTTAGTTCGATGAGATTGAATGCATGTAGGTATCTATATGAATGCCAAAAGGGTATGCACACGTAGCGATTTGTGTTGGAAGGGTATATCGATGAGTGAAAATGGTTGTATGCATGAATGGAAGTGAGTGGACATAAATTTGTATATAAAAGTAAATTATGGAAATCAAAAAATTTGGCGCTGTAGCGCTACATTAAATTGATAAAATAGAAAATACGCGTAAAGGTGGAGAACACTTATTTGTGATGAGCATAGACGTTAAAGTTGTTCTTGCAGCGAAGGCGGCGGCTGGAAAGCGTGTGAACACTAGACTGAAAGTCTTACTTTTGCCGATTGGATTGCTGCTCAGTTTTATTTTGTTTCTCTGCTTTTTTGGTTGCTGTCTGCATTCGATCATCTTCGTCTGATCAACTGTTTCCCTGCTATACCTCCTACCACTTTTCCTTCTTCTCCATCACTTAATTAATTAAAACTGCAGTGCCAATGTTGCAAACGTAAACGCAATTGTTTCCAAAATAGTAAAAAATAATGATGCGTTTGTGTGCGCACTGCCCGCACCAACTACTAAATCTTACTGCTGGCGTTACCGTTACTGTTACTGGTTGTTGTTGTTGTTGTTGTTGCTGTTACTGTTATCGTTGCGTTTGTTGCTGATGTTGTAGTTGTACTATTTGTTGCAGCAACTGCTGCAGCGGCGATCATATTTGTGCTACAACCACCGCCGCCGCCGCCGCCGCCGGCGTTACTTTGGTCTTGACGTGTGCTGTATTTGGGATTTGTCGGCATAACGGTGTCGGTGACGAGATCATTAGGCGCCTCTAGTATGCCCTTGGCATGTGCCGCAGCCGTATCACAATCGGTGCGACGTGAGATCAACAAGCGTATATCGGTGTGCAGCGATAGGCGACCCGAGCGTGACGTTTGGAATCTGTATGTTTATATTGAGGGCAGGTAGAGAGGGAGAATAATTGTTTAAGAATGGTAAATAGGGAGCGGCCTTAGAAACTAAGCAGGCACTTAAATGTTTTCGGTTTTCTCCTTTGAACGGTATTATATTATCAAATTTCACGCTCATCGACTTACCTTAAATGTATGGAATATCGTAGGCGTTTCATATGCTCAGCGGATATGAAGTGTCCGAGATTGCTTTCGCCATGCAGGCCACCACTAGGTGATAGACGATATTTATTTTTGGCATCCATAGCATTATTGCCATTTTGATTATTGTTCTGATAGCAGTCACTGTTGTTATTGTTCACGTTCAAAGTATCATCACCACCGCCGCTCGCAACAGCGCTACTTTCAAAGCCATTTGTATAGACCATGCCGTTGCTACCATTTTGGTGTTCCACAATATTAACCGACTGCTGGGGTCGCTGTACATTCTGCGTCGTCGCTTCGTGGGTGCTGGCCTCGGCCAGTATCCGTTGTCTTATGAAGGTTTGATGTAGTGGTGGCATGTCGCGCATATCATACGGTATAACGAACATACGCACTACAGTGCCCATAGGATTCAGCAGAGTTGCCTGTACAGTGCCGGCGCGTGGCACCGAGTAGCCTTTGCGTGGAAGGCGTATATCACACTGTAAAAGAGAGACATGCAGATTAGCAAAGATGTAATGTGAAAAATGCAGAATGATTTGTAAAAATTTCAAATTGATTTTAGACCAAACAGTTTTAAGACTAAAGATTTAAATTATCTATGCAAAGGATTCACGATAGTAAATTAAAAAATTGTTTAGTGTAAAATTTTTTTTCAATTCCTTTATATTTGCCGTGCAGTGGCGGCGTGAAGCTTTATGGTAACTTTATTTGAGCAACAACATCAAGAGGCACACTACAAAAGGGACTAACATTCTAGCCGAATCCTGGTATACTCCTATTAATCCGCAGACTGAGAAGGGTCATAATTTGAACTGCTTGTCCACAGTTGCGATTTAGCCACCTGAACACCTGGGGCTATAGTTGTACTATTTATTTCTTGTCTTTCATTAGACCCTTTTACATTATTTTATTCTGCTTTGTTTTTATTTCCATCTGTACATTTAAAAAGTAAAGAAGAAATCTTTATACAAGTTTCGATTATCCCATTCCCTATTCGTCGTATTGAACAACACACAACGCCTAGCTTTCAATCGCTACTTACCACATATGGCGTACTCAGCGACTCGCCATGCAGCTCGTAGAAATATGCCGCAGCCGGTATGGTTAGCTGAGTGGGGCAAAAGCCGCCGGATGCGCCCAGTAGCACCTTGAAACCCATCACTTCCGCTTTGGGCATCAAACGTTTCTGCAGCAGGGATTCTTCCAGATTGCCAAGCAGCCGCTGGCGTCCGAAGGCCGCTGCTACGCGTGCGCATTGCTTCAACGGCGATGTAGCTGGACTATACATTCCACCACTTTCTAAATCTTCATCGGAAAATTGCTCATCCGAACCGAGCGACGAACGATCGGAGCGATCGGATAAATGGCGTGAGCGACGCTTATAGCTAGCCGCCTGTTTGGCAAAACGTGGCGATAGTGATGGCGAATTGGGTAGCGTGGGTGCCGAAAACGACTTTTGCACAGGTATATTATTAGCTTCGGTGGTGAGCGGAGAGGCGCAAACATTGCCGCTGCTGGAATGCATAAGTTGGTGGTGGAGTTGTAGCTGATTGCCGCCGCTACGATTGAGCGCGGTCGGCTCGAAGCAAAAAGTGTTATCGTGTGCAGCACCATGTATAGGAATTGGCGATGATTGGCTGCTCGTTATGGTGGCATCCGTTGTAGTGGGCATTGGATTGCAGAAGATGGGTGTGAGGTTCACCTTGGGTAGACCCTTACGCAGCAGCAGTACGTTATGGCCGCCAGGCTGAGGCTGCTTGTGTGACGAATTGGTGGCTGGCGCAGTAGAGTAAATAAGCGCTGTGGGCAGCAATTCGTTGTTGCCAACTGTTTGCATGCTACCGTCACCATGATAATTGCAGTGCAGTTGCAGCAAATTTGGTTTCGGCGTTTGCTTGTGCTGGAATGCCTTTTGTGCGCCTGGCTGCCGCTGCAGTGATTGCTGCTGCTGTGAGGTTTCGTATTTAATCCCGCTCGACGCGGAGGTGGGTGTCTTAAATTGTGATTCATCGAAGCATTCCCCATCCATTAGTGTAGAGATCATGGGCGGGGTACGGTTTTCCCTGCGATTGCAGCCGCTGACTTTCTGATCCCCTCTGGCACGGTCACCTGAGTTTGAAAGCGAGCAGCGATCGATATGCGGTGTCAGTTTGGTGGATGATAAAAATGACTCCTGCACATGTATGTGTTAAAAATTTAATGAAAATAATTGTTGAATATAAATTTTTATCAGTACTTACCTCTCCCATCACTTCGGATTGATACGGCGGTAGCACACACAGTGGTGTCGCTGGCAATTCCTCCTCAGCCACAACAAACAACTGAGTCGTATCTAATCGTTCGGCGCCCTCTACATCAAACGCAATGCCCTCGTAATTCTTCCCACCATCATCATCGGTGTCATCGCCAATGTCATCATCTTCGGCTTCGGCGCCCTCTTCATGCATTTGTTCACTAGCTGCGACAGGCACTTCTGCGCTAATGCTGTTACCAAAATTGTGTTGTGTCTTTTGTCGCTTGCACACTTGACAACCGGAGCCAGTATTTTCATTTGAGCTACCGCTGCCGCTGCCAGCTCCGCAAACACCAGCACCAGCAACCGTATTGCCATTTGCCAATGGCGCACCGTTCAAGTGATTGTTATTTTGCAATTTGCTTCCGCACGGCTTGCGTGGCTGCTCCTTCTTGTGTTTCGCTGCTGCTGCTTTGGGTGTGCGTTGTATGGCTTGTAGCAACAGTTCGGCCTTGTTGCGTGGCGTGTGTATTATTTCGCTGCTACTGATGCTCGACGCCGTCGAATCGTCCATATCGTCGATGTCCGGTTCGGTGGGTTCGCCTATGGCTTGTTCTCGACGCTTGCTACCAGCGGCGGTGCAACGCAAACAAACGAGTGATTTCTCCCAGCCACATTGCCGGCAGCAGCTCATGGGTGTCTGAGTGCCCGTTGAGATCATTTCGATGTGCGTACTGGTGCGCACATGCAACATAGTCACTGTTGCGCTGCAAGACGCAGACGCATCTTCGTCGCCCTCCTCCATCGGTTGGCAGCCATTGCTCGCCTTAGACTCTTCTAGCTGTCTACGCTGTAACTCCTGTGTAGCGCCCAATTCGCCCGCGACATCCGAGGTAGTCGAAAGCGGTTTGAGTTGGTGCTGATGTTTCTTGTCCCGTTTCAACATACGCTTGCGGTACTTCATCAGCTGCTTCTCGCGGTGTGACATATTGGCGTTGGAGCTGAAGGCACTCGTGCCAGTTATGCTTTCTACAGTGCTATTGGTTGTGTCACTGGTGTTATCGTACTCATCGCCAAAAGCCTCAGCATCTGCCTCATCTACTAGCAATTCGTCTTCGTCGATAAAAAACATGCATTTATGCTTTGGCGCAGAGCTGGTGCGAATGCCGTTACCTTCGCTCTTTTCTTTGCAGCTATTCGCACTAGCTCCGCCGCTACTTTTGCCATTTGAGACAGCTAGCTGGAAGGTATTTGCAGTGGCTGAGCTGTTTAGATTTCGCAGAAGTGGTGGCGGCAGAGCTTGCGGGCGGCGCGTTACCAGCAATGGGATTATTTATGAACACACGCGTTTGTCCAGCGCCACTGGTCGCCGGCATCGAAGCTGACGTAGAGGCGGTGACATCATCAAGTGCTGTAGTCGCCGCGGCACATCTCCCTGAACGACTGCTGCGTGGAGTATCCTCCGACTTGAAGCAGTTGCTGCCATTGCGAAATGCCGCTGGACCCTTACTGTTATTGCTGCCATTGGACGCTGCCAGAGATTGCGTTGCACCAGATGTAACTGTCAACGGGGACGAACTGCTGGTTGATGTTGATGTTGGCGTAGCTGAAATTGTTGTTTTGATTTTGCCTGCCGATGCTTTGCTTGTCACTGCTGACATTATTGTGGTCGTTGATGTTGCTGTTATTGTTGATGTTGTGCCAGGAGTGGACAACATAAGTGTACCGATCTTCGGTATGCCGCCGTTGATGCGTGGAAGACTTTTGAGACAAACCGAAATGCTACAATTCTCCGAAATATTGACATTCGGAAAATTATGTACATTCGGTTTTGAATTAAAGCAGGCAGTGGAGTCAAATGACTTTATGCGGTAGAATATATTAAGGCGTGGTCGTCGATTCGCTTGCAGCGCACTATTGAGCTGATTGAGCATATGTGTGTTGGGTGATGTACCCGGTGTAATATTAATGTTGATGTTACTGTTACTGTTGCTGCCTGCGCCGCCGGCACTGCCAAGTGGTGTGGCCAGATCACCGGCGGCGCCTGTGGGTGTGGGAAAAATTATACGACCCGTATCGTATATGGTCTTATCCGATTTCTTGATCAGATCACACCAGGCACTGATTTGGGAAAAATACAATTGGCTGCGTATTGCGCTGCAGAGTGACGGTAGCGTCATGGTGGGCGGAGGAACTCTAAAGAAGGGAATAAGGAAAAATTAAATGAAATTAATCAAATTTATAGATACAAATGTATCTACATCTAGGCGATGGTGTGCATCCTTGCCCGCTTGCCACTTACTTTTCTCTTTGCGTTATGATCCATTGTTCGAGCAGTATCTTGTGGTTTACCGGCCCCAAGTAAACTTCTATACAAACCGGTTCACCGCGTCCCATTATCGCCTGCATTTTATGGCAGTACGCTCGCCAGCGGGAGCACTGTAGTGTGAAAATTGATTACTTTTTAAGCAAGACACTTACCCAAATGGAAGCCTAACTTACAGTTATATTTATGTATGACATATCACAGAAATGGTCCTCAACTTCAGCGGCCTCCCCCTTCGCAAGGCCCATCTTCTTGAGGAACTGATCACAGTGCGGCCCTTGTTGCGGATACTTGGACGCTGTTGTTGATGCCGCCGCCGCCGTCGCCGTCGCTGTTGCCGCCACAGCCGCTATTTTCGTTGTGTTACTTATTGATGCTGCAGCAGCGGCTGCCGTCGTTCCTGTTGTTGCATTCACAGCTGTGCCTGGTATTGGTATGCGTCCGGTACCCAGGCTCACGCCGGTGCTAGCCGAATGCCGCATAAATCTTTCCTTTGCATGCAGGCTGCTGCTGTTGTCAACTGCTGGCGAGGACCAATGTGGGCGTGGCGACTGCACACCGCTACCACAGCTGCTACCCGAGCCAGGTGGGTCAAGAAAGCGGTGTGCTGTCGTTGCGGCTGTCGGTGTAGTGGCGCGGTAAATGTACATCGACTGTGGTGGCGGTGGGGAGGAGAGCGTCGCAAACCGATAACCGGTGGGCGTGCCAGTGGCACTTGCGCCCATGCCTCCGATACTCGGCTCGATTGAGGGGCTGCCGCTGCGCAGACAGGTCGTAGCTAATGATTGCAGCGACAGCAAGAAGTTTTCTGTGCCCGAACCTGAGCCCGGTGACGAGCTTACGCTGCCTGCACCGGCACTGCTACCCGCTGCTGCTGCTGCTGCCGTCGACGCTGCATTGCTGCTTATTGCATTCAAGTTTGCACGATTCAGTAGTGATCGTCGTACGATTTCGAAGTCGCCGCGTTCAGCTGCTCCGGTCTCATTTATAGCAAGCGCGACTAGCTCGGGTTCACGTGCCTCTACCGCCACGGGTTGCTCGTATGTTGCACTGAGGCCAGCGGCTGGCGAGACCTGCCGCAATTGGCACAATTTCTGTGTCCAACGTTGGTGTGTACTCTCCGCCGATGATGAGGCAGATCCTCCTGAGCTGCTGTTGCTGTATGGATCGATGTAGAGTGGAGAGGAGTCACGTGCGTGCGAGCCACCCACGCTGCTGCTGCTAAAGGCATACGGATTCGTTGTTATATTGATCACATGTCCGCTTCCTACACCAACACCAACGCCCCCGCCAAAGCTGGCTGCTGCACGCGATGTTGATGGACGACAGGTAGGCGATTGACGTCCACCACCGACGGCACCAATAGCACTCCCACTAATACCATAGGAAGTGCTGGCTAGTAAACTGTTGGCAATATAATTGTGCATGCTGCTACCTACAGCACTACCTGTGCCACCGTCGCTTCCACTCCCACTCAAACCGCCAGCATCATTGGCTACGATAGACGCACGCATCACTTGTGGTTGATATTCATCGTCGGCTACGGCGCGTCCTTCGAGTATTAAAGAGGCTAGCCCCAACGTGATCGAGGGCGTTTGTGCGGAAGCTGGTGAGGTGGCAGAGGCTGAAATAGTACCGGATGTAGGCGTCGACAACGAGTTCAGCTGACCATTGTTACTTGTAATGTGGTTATTGTCGGTGGTACCGCTAATGGTAGCGGTGGAGGGGGAACTGCTGACTGTGGTTGGTATCATTTTGGATGATTTGGTTGAACTGGAATGAATGGAAAATAAAATTGAGGTTAGTTGAGGATGGAAAGATTCTGTGGTTTATTAATTAATCTAAACAAGTATTTTTGGAGAAAAGTCAGATTAATTATTTAATAAAATTATTTATCTCTCTTTATACATTTTAAAGTAATCATGTTTTAGGAAGCAACCCTAAGTTAAGTAGCCTTCTTTGTTTTAAAATGTGGTGCTCAGCCTTTAAACCAAACGAAATTGTCTCTACTACTACTTATTTTTGAAGCTCTTTTCATATATATTATAGCAATTTCCTCTTCGGTCCACTGGAGAGAAAAATGGAAAAAGAGTAACCGTGTTGGTCGAATCGACGAAGATTACTCGTTGAGTGTTAAGAGGTTATAATGCTGATAATCGTCCAACGATACATTTTAATAAGAGAAAAGAGACAATTTTAAAAAAAATTTGAAATTTTAATTTTTTTTAATGAGTTATTTGTATTATTAAATATAGTTAGAAATAACCGTTAAAAAATCTAAATGCCCTGTGCAAATTTGGTGCATGAAAGGGTTAATAACCAAAATTGTTGCAGAGACCATTACACGCAGAGAAACTCGATCAGGCGGCGTCATTCGACTATCCTTTTTGAAAACGACAATGACATGACTGTCAGCGTCAATTCGGTGAACTATTACCGTAGATAACCGACTTCTTCTGGCTTTCGATTGAAGGTCACTTGGAAAATACATATGGGGTGCTGCCACTTGCCACATAGCTCGAGAGAATATGGCTATCTGACAAGAGTGATTTCACAGACGCATAATTTCTCGTCGCAAAGGCTGGTTTTCATTACGTCATATTTTGACTACAAAATTTGTCAACATACTTTGACACAACTTTATCTCCTTTATTCATACTTTTATAGATTATCTTATGGGCCAAAAAAGGTGCCAATAGCTGATTAAGCATCGTATGCACATAACTGAAGACCTATTCTGATCAAAATTTACCGATATGGCGTTTTTTAGTCCCATTTGACAAGGTGTTTTCCCTCATTTGACGACAAATGGCATTGAATTTGACATAGTGAAAACCAGCCTTAACGATGGCATAAAAAACTTAGGCAAGTGGACCTAAATTCTTGGAACCACGCAGTCAAGAAAAATTTGGAGCGCATCTAAATAAACGCAGAAGTTTTTCTATCTGGAAGCTGTGCCATTCGAAGGCAGACGAGAAGGTGCGTTTCCAAAGCAACGGAATTCAAATACAAGAAACAGCCCAGCCGGTAAATGATTGAGGTGTAGTATTTCTAAAGCAACGGAAATCCAATAAAAGAAAAAATCGCAGTACACGTGTCGGTGGGTGTCTGACGCAACAAAGTTAAATTTGAACTGTGTCATTATTATTTAATGTTGAAATTCTCCCCTTCTAAAGGCTGGTTTTCACTATGTCAAATTCAATGGCATTTGTCGTCAAATGAGTGAAAACACATTGTCACATGGTACTAAAAACGGTCTATTGATTGATTTGGATCAGAATAGTTCTTCAATCGCGTACATGCGCTGCTAAATCGGCTATTTGTTCGTTTTTTGCCCATAATATAATCGGTAAAGGTATGTCTAAAACAGATAAAGTTGCGTCAAAATATGTCGACGAATTTTGCCGTCAAAATATGGCATAGCTGAATCAGAAGGCCTTGCCACTCTGGCCATTCCATAGAAAATAAAAATGAGTAAATAATCGAGCACGGAAGGCATATCCCTCCAAAAGATCCGAAATAAGGACTCCCAGAAAGTTTAATTTTTTCTGTTTACTGCCGACTGAGCAGTTGCAAATGTGAACCCAATACATATATGCAAAACTATTTTTATATTAACATTTTATGCCCTTTCTATATAACGCTGAAACCAGAAATAGCTCATTCGATCATTCTAAAGTACAACTGACCTACCAAGCGTTAACCTTGAACGATTTTTAGTACAAAAGTTTTGACTTTTATAAGCATTGCCAGAATTACTTCAGCTACCTATACCAAAGCATCTTAAAAAGTGTCCCTTAATAGACAAGAGCCCCATCATCTTATTAAATTTGCCTGCTTAGTTTTGCTTTACGATGGGTTGAATGGCGATGAGAAAGAGTAGAATTTTGGCAAATGACCTCGCTAATGTAAATTGAAGTGCATAGCTGAGAGGCAAATAGAAAAAATAAATACGTGCATGCATATTTACATGGGCACATACCTTTGCTTCTATGTTCATATTCACATACATAGATATATGTACATATGTATGGAGCGATGTACACGTGTATAAATAGTGATTTGATGCTCGCGGATAAAGTAGGTCACGGCCCAATTGCACATAATGCACAATCAAAGCCATGCACATTTGCATATAGTATGTACATTAGAGCGTCTCGCATTACAGGCGAAATAAAAAAAGCTCGCCGTACACTCCCTCATATGAAGTGGTTTTAAAAAGCATTAAAAAAAATTATAAAATTTTTTTTTTGGTCAACCCTAGTAGTCGCCCAATTACATTTTTCTTCATATCTTTGGCATTTATAGTCGGATTTTAAAGTGTGATACACCAATGTTCATTGACCTCATGTGCTCCATTGTGGTACTTACCCACCAGATCTCAGTTTCTACCACCCTAACGTACCGCCCTAATGCCAGTAAATTAAACACCGTCAAAAATCATTAATCTTTTGCGAAAAAAGTATTTCGATTAGTTAAGTAGGAAAACCTTACGGAAAAAACCAACTTTTTTTGTTTTTGTTTTTTTTTTTATGGAGCAGCTGTGGTCAACGATCTTCTATAGGAGTATCACACTTTAAAATCCGACTATAAATGCCGAAGTTACGAATAAAAATGAAATTGGGCGACTACTAGGGTTGTCCAAAAAAAAAAAAGTTATTATTTTTTCAAATGCTTTTCAAAAACACTTCATATGAGGGGGTGTACGGCGAACTTTTTTTTCGATACGGTCTAATGTGCATACATACATAAATGTACATAAGTAGGTGTATAAATGTGCTTGTAGGTACTCGTACATGTGTACATATGTGAATTAATGCATATAACTAACGGTATAAATAGCAAAAATCATGACATAGCAACAGTTGCCGATTACATGCGTACGTATATTTGTATGTGGCTCGGATGCAATACAGCGGCAGCGTGCAGTGTGCGCGTGGAAGCCTTAGCAAGCAGCAACAACGGCCTGAGAGCATTTTGTCAAGTACAAGGATTTTCTTAATGGGCACAAGCATCTACATTTGAACACATAAATGTATATAAAACATATCTACATATAGTACATATACGTGCGTATATACACCCATACATATGTACATGCATGTCTGTATGTTTGCTTGCGCTTATGTACACGCCCCCCTCCCAGCACTTCCCTTGCGGGTGTTGAGCCTAGTCTTTGAAAAGTAGAAGAGTTCTGTGTCGAGCGCAGCAGTGAAAGTAAATAATTCTTGCTGTTTTTGCTGTTGTCGTCCTTATCACTTTCACATTGCAACGCGTTATATTATGTACATAGCAAACTGTAACGAGGTCGTTACAACAAGAGCAACCACAATTACAACAACAACAACAAAATGCAAAACACTGCAACAACACAATGTGACATACAATGCAATTTCCGCAATATGAATGCCTGAACGTGTAACTATTTTAGGGCCGAAGGATACGGATATGGATACGGATGCAACAGAAGCCAAGCAAACTATGTAAATAAATAATCATAAACACATATGTATGCACATACATGACTACATACACACATACATATGTACATAGTACGTATTTGAAAGAAAACCAGGTCAATTCATAGCTGGCGAAAAAAAAACTTAAATTACGCCAAAAGTAGGTCGGCGCATAATGGATACCGAAGCGTGTCCCTGTTCACTTTTCTTAGGCCATTCTTGTTGGACGTTTGATTGAAATTTATTGTGAGTGCATAATGAACAGCAACGACGCTTGCAAGTATGGATGTATGTATGTATGTATGTATGTGGTGGGTGCAAATGTTTTTAATTTTTCATAGAGATCATCCGATGACAGCATGACAGCATAAAAAGTCAATGTACAAAAGCCTTACGAAAACTCTGTGGCGCTTTTCGTTTAAATGTATGGAAAGTGTGTCAATACGCTGAGCATAAATCTACATGCAACTGTTGCATAAAAAATATATGTAAGTTAATTTATTAGTCCTTTATTAGTTCATTTATTCAATATAATAATTGACACATCAATATACTTAACGTAGTAATTTTAACAAACTTGTTGTGCGATCATTCATCAACTGCCGACCCAAATCGGTAACAAGCATTATATTGGCTTGTTGTCACGTTGCGCTTTCATTCCATTCTCAAGTCACGTTGTGGGAAATCCGAAATATGGTTTCTTGTTACCAATATTTTCGGTAGCA
>JAPVRG010215744.1:0-11666 GCA_029783565.1 Rhagoletis cerasi | reverse complement strand
ACACTCTCCCCTGACAAAGCTTCAAAGGGCAGAGAATGTGCCTTTTTTGCCTTGCTAGAGTGCGACATTTTAAGAAACGAACACAAAATTTTCTAACCCGTTTGCCTTTATTTTACAATCGAACACGGAAAGTGAAAAGGGCAATCAAAAGGCGATATTTTTTGTTAGAAACGAAATCACCATTAGCTGATTGCACATTGAAGCGTTTAATTTTGTATGTTGTATACTTTCAGGCAACTCTGCTTTTCTTTTAGAGAATTTGGGCGATTAAAATTTAGCGCAGCGATTGTCAGAATCCCACTGCTGGCCGTGAAACATGCGGTACGTTGTTTAACTTTCTGTAAAAATTTACGGACGGTTTTCCTGTCGGCAAAAATTTCAAGCTTTTCGCCATTACGTATTTCGGCATCTCTTGTCATTACGGAAAAAAAACACGTAACACTTCCCTCTTCAACACATACATAGCGCTCGTATACAGCACCTATTCGCAGCGGGGTCGGGTCCTGTAGGCCTTTCCTTTCTGCAACTGTGAGGCATTCCTCAACGTACCAATCGTTCTTTCGGGTACAATGGATAGCGCGTTTTGAGTTAACATTGAAATCGGATAACATAGCATTGAATCACTGGAAGGCACCCTGTCTGATCCGTTTAAGGATCCAACCATTATAAAAATCAAACCAACTTTTTCGGATACATCTGATAATGTAGTGCGGGCTGCATTCCTGTCTGCCACCGCATGGGTCTGAAAATACGTCTCTCCTTTCTCACTACACGGCACTATGCGTCAAACCAGTGTTTTGCATGGGTGGTAGTAATTAATCACCTCGTCTTCTACAGTGGTGTAATGGGATTTCGATATGGAGTTCGATTACTCTAGGGATGCTCAGCAGAGGTGCACGCAGTCAACGTAACGGGCAACTGCGAGGTCTCGAAAGTGCTATGGCAACGTATACATATTAACCATCACACACTTAGGCCTCTATTATAAGTTGCATTCGATCTTCGACTGTGGTCGAAAGTGCTGATCGAACGAATTTTGAATTGGTATTATGACGCTCATTCGATGAAGAAAAGCACTATTGTGAATTTCGCTCGTTTAGGTTGTTCACAGTAGTATATTTTTGACAGCTGAAACGCTTTGTTTACAAACTGAGCAAATTAAAATAAAAAAAAGCGGGTTTATTACAACGTAACTAAACTAAATAGTATGCATATATTAAAATTTGTGAAAGTTAAAATTAAGTTAAAACAAAGCGAGTTGATAAAAACTTGTTGAAAATGAGATAATTTCGCACTTTTGTGCCGCCTGAATCTATGTGCAAATCCCTTTCGCGAATTGAAGATTTTCTTCCATAATTTAAACCAGCCTTTTGAGTAGCTTTTTAGTACTCACGACCTTAAACCTGCATGAAACTAATAAAAATTGTTTAAAATGAGTGTTTTGGCGCCAAAAAGTAAAAAAAAAAACGCAAAATACTTACATTTTTAACAATTTTCTCACACTTCGCTAAAGCATCAAAAGCAAAATTCTGTTCGACAGAAAATTCAATACTCAACGAAAACAGAGTTGCATAGCTCATAATACGAATTTAAAATTCGATCTTCGATGACCAGCGAAGATCGAAAATCGAACACAACTCATAATAAGGGCCTTATTTTCGGGTAAAAATTCGTATATGTATAGGTGCTTTGCGATAGCTGAGCCAGTGGAAAATAGGTCAAATAGCCCCTTTTTTGAGCGAAAGTCAAATTTCAAAAATGCCATAAACAGATTTTTGCTTGTTCATGTTAGAAATACTCTAAAATATCAAAAAATGCATTTTGTTTTTATAAAGCATAAAGGGCGGCTTGAGAGCACCCAGTCACAGATAGTTTTTCAATAAAACTTTGAAAAAAATGTATATAGTTTTATATAGATTTGCTTGCAGTTTCAAGTAAGCGTTGTGGAAATTGTTCCAATAAACATATGGGGCGAAATTCCTCTATTCGAGTATTCCATGGAAATGGTAATTTTTGTCCCGTACAAACAGACAATTACTTTTGATGTTACTGTTTTTTCCTTAGTTTTTATCACACAAATATAAAGTACTAAATACATTGATATTTTATTTGAAAAAAATTTCGGTTTGGCTTTAATTAGAGCCGTTAACTGAAGAACTTCGTACAATTTGTCCCGTACCAACCATGGAATGCTTCTATTTTCCAGGTAAAAATTTGTATGTCAGCGATTACTAGTAAGCAATGGTTAAAACAATTCTTTCCTACCGCGGTTTTTTGTCCAGTTGTATGAGTTTAAATATGCACGATTTGCCACTTTTCTAAAAATCACATCTTTTACTAAAGTTCGTATCTCATGTCACACTTATGATTGAGAATCCAAAATTTTTGACCTCTTAGAACTCCTTCCGTGCTTTTCGGTTGCAACTATGATTTTTGCTGAATTTTTTTTTGTTTCTTTAAACGGAAAGCTTCTCTTATTTCCTATTATATACGTTGTCATGTTCGGATTAATAAAACGCGTTATTACATTAAACACACTTCTATTTATTTACAATACTTGACACATATGTATATATATAGAAAAAAAGCTAAGTGAAAACTGTTAGCGGCTAACTGTGCTCACAAAACGTATGTGGTTACGTACAAGTACATGGGTTGACAAAATAGGTACAAATATATGGGCATATCCTGAAAGGAGACAACCAAAACGAAAAAAATAAAAATCCACTCTGGCCAAAATTTATAATGCTAATCGATAGCTACACATTTCGCCTTTCACGCACTGACATTTTATTCTAATCGGTCCATCACATATTAAGATATCAACGAATTTTCTAACTAATTTTCGTCATATTAAAATTGTTTTAGTAAACATACTTTTCAAAAAGCTTCCCTAATTGCGATAGAAATTGATAAAGAATTGAAAACATATGCAATAATTAAGTACATCCTCTATTTTTTAAGTCTTATACGAGAAATTATGTAAAAAGTTGCGACCAATGATCTAAAGTGAAGTAAAAAATTTTGGTTTTTTTTCAAAGGTTACGGACGCAAAATATACTTCTTAGATAAAAACGAGAGTAGTATTTACTTTATTCACCAATATTTTAGTACCAAAGCTAGTTTGGGTTACTCTCGCTTTTTGCATACTAATTTCCCAGGAAAACTAAAGGATAACCAAATGTAAGGACATTAAAAATTCTCGCGTCTGTAACCGTATAATGACAAAGGTTTACAAAAACATCGGCATTCATATTTCTAGAATATGTTTAGGTCGCTGACTGTGAATATATCCTTCGTTTCTTAAAATTGCCTCCTAGTTGCGAATTAATACGAATTTTGCAAAAATCTCGTTTGTTAAAATTCGGAACTTATATTTACCATGAAAGGTTTTCAACATTAATTTAGGCAACGGTACACGGAAGCCTTGAACTTGACAAATAAGAAATAAGATTAGTGTACTTATATTTACGCATACTATAAAAAAATTTAATCTTTATAGAAACCACCAGGTATTAATATTCAAAAATTTTCAATTTGATTTAAATAGTTTTGCGGTAAGCCAAATACTTTTGACTACATAGCTTTCAAATTTTACGTAATTATCAGCCATGATATATGCCTTTAATTTGGTAAAAAGTACGTAACGATCAAATTTATAAGTCAGATATATGGCGAAAAAATTCGATGCATAGCTAGATTTCCAACAAAATCTTTGCTTCAACTGCCTTAGTAACTTATAAACACGAGCAAAAAAATTCATAAAAGTGCGATAGGGGCTCATATCTCCTCATCGAAGCTATGTGCGGTGTATTATTGATTGGTATGCCGTTCATTTCTGTGGCCTTGGAATATCGTTGGAAAATCCTATTGAGAATTCTTAATTTATATCGTTCAAAATCTCCTTTTCGTGCGAGAGGAAACCCTAGCACACTTTTCAACATTATTTTGCTAATTTTTTTAAGTTAGTTGTACTATATTTTAGAAACAATTTCGTTGAAAAAAATTTGCAATGTAATTAAAATTTTCACAATATCTATGGCAAATAGTACGCATTATATTACTGTACTTAAAATTCATACGACGTTATACTTAATTTTTTGTTAAAACAATATCATTACTGCATTTTATTTATTGGGGAAAATCTGTATCTCGTACTATACGTCATAAAGTAAAGGCGAGAAATATTTTTCATAATTCATAAGTCTACCAACCAAAGGCATTCTTTGACCTTCGTTTCCTCATTCAAAGAAAATAACTTTTTCTCCAAACATCGCTGAATTTTGAATCTTTCTACATGCGTTAAATAAACACTTCCCCTTTTTGTCGCGTCCGTACCGGTTTTTATTTGTGTGTACCTTTGTACTTAGCTGTTTATCTTTCCACAATTTTTTGTTGTATATAGCACTCTTCCAGTGCTTTGCAATAATTACGAGTATAGTATACATACGATCTTTTCATTTCTTTCTTATTTTAAGCTTGGTTTAACGCGTACGAATATCGCGTCCGTTACCAAGGATATGCCCATATGTATATAAAATTGTGAGTATATAAGAGCATTGGACGGTAGCCTCTCTTCAGCGACACCAGTTTCTTACCACGAACATTTAAGCGGTGGCCAGATCTGTTGAATTCTGAACATCCTGCCCGGTCGAGGCCGTGGACTCGAAGTGTTCAATATCAAGAATCCGACATAGTTGTTGTACTGCCCGGGTCATGGCGCCGCTCACCGTCCGGAGTGTAACATTGCTCGCTAATCCATCGCTGCCCGGATGAATCTCAGTTATGCGTCCTAAATGCCAAGGGGTAGTGTTCAAATAGTTGTAGTATGGCATCACCATCTCTATTACATTCTACTATTACTTTGTTTATTCATGGTAACTCTAATACTTTTGACACTTAGTTTTTTATCTTTATATTTCCTTCTTCTTATTCAACTTTGGCAAATAAAGATTGCGACCGTTGTGGTGGAGGGGTAAGCAGTGCGCACATCCACTCCGCATGGGCTGGGTTCAAACCCTGGTCGAAGCAACACCGCAAAAACAATTTAGAAAAAAGATTTTTTCTTAACAGCGGTCGCCCTCGGCAGGCAATGGCAAACCTTCGAGGGTATTTCTGCCATGAAAAAACAGCTTCTCATAAAAATACAATCGCCGTTCGGAGTAGGCGTAAAACTGTAGATCCCTCCCCTTTGTGTTACAAAATCAAGGAGCACGCCACAAATCGGAGGGGAAGCTCGGTCAAACACTAACATATGTGTGAGCGCCAATCTATTATTATTAAATAAAGACACACATTAAATATTAAATCCGGCGTTTTTCAATAAACATCTGCTGATTTTGAACAGTTTATGGGCCCAAATAATAAATATTCTGGACCGACCAAACACGCGACTAAGTATCCGTAATTATTTTTATGAAATTTCCTGAATCGAGCGAGACGTAATAAAAAACGTGGTCGTGTAATTCGTTGTAACTGGGGCTAGTACATGCGTCTGCCTAGCAATCGATAAAACGTAAAAATAAAAATGTCTAAAAGATTTTTCGTGCATTAAAAACTACGTGGGAGTGAAAATTTCCATTCTTGGAAATTTGCCATGGAAAGTGTGCTCGATTTGAACGATTTACAAGGGTGTATATCTGACCCGGTCTCAGAAAAAGATGAAAAGAAATTAAGAAAGGCAAAAGCTCAAATAGTGTTGTGCATCGACGAATCCATAGTTATGCACATACAAAATGAAGCTCGTCGGGAATATGGAATACTTAAAAGAAGCTTTTCGAGGATACTGGTTTAACCCGCGAAATTGGACTCTTGTGCAAACTCATTATTGTACGCCTGGACACGTGCGATTCGAAGATATATTGATAGTGTGGCTTTTGTGTTAAAAAAGCCGGGAAAACATTCGATTAAACACAAACTAAAGTGCTATAGTGGCGCGCGCAAAGGACATTTTAGCAAAGACTGTAAAGAGAAAAGAAGGGCTTCGACAAATTCAACAGCTCGAACTCTAAATGCCTTTATCGTATAAGCGTCCCGCGATAACTATCGCAATTCTGCAGCGTGGTAGATTGATAGTGGTGCGTCACGGCATATGACTCCGAATCAAGACTGGTTAAAGAATGATGTAAAAACCTCACCTATTAAAGACATAAGTATTGCGAATAATGAGTGCATGGCTTTGAAAGGCGTTGGCAATGCCAATCTTCGTATTAATGATAAACGTGCTGTTAGTCCCGAAATTGGCCACAAACTTGTTTTCGGTCTCACAAATTTTAGAAAAAGGGGGAAATAAGTCGTTTGGCGGAGCTAGTTACTTCATCATATTTGTAGACGACTACTCACGAAAAGTTTTTGTATATCTTCTAAAGTCAAAGGAAGATGTAATTGTTTGCTTTAAAGAGGTTAAAAATATGGTTGAAACTCAAACTGGCAGGAAAATGAAAGTTATTCGCACAGATAATGGTAGAGAGTACGTCCATTAACATTTTAATAGCTTTTGTCGGCAGGCCGGTATTATACATCAGACACCTAATCCGTACACTCCTCAACAAACTGGCGTTGTGGAGAGAATGATACGCACAATTAAAGAAAAGGCCAAGTGTATGATTTTTGATACTGAAGCTGGCAAGCTGGCAAGCCATACTGGGGTGAGGCTGTTCACACGGCAGCCTATATCATAAACCGCTCATATAATTTCTCGTTAGCGAAAAGTGTACCTGAGGGGATATGGACTTACTCCGAAATAGATATTGCCAACCTCCGCATCTTTTTCTCACCAGTTATGGTTCATATAGCAAGGCAGAGGCGGCGAAAGTGGGACCCGAAATCTACAAGATTATTATTCGTGGGCTACAATGGCACAACGAAGGGCTATAGATGCATTGATCCAATTACAGAAAAGGTCATCACTAGCAGAAATGTGGTGTTTATAGAAACGTCAGCAAAAACAATAGAACCTGTCTTGTGGGATTTGGAAGATACTGAACCAGTAAAGGAGCTCGAAGCTGATCCAACGAATTCTAGTGAGACGCCTACAGAATCGTCAATGTAGAGTGATGAAATATACCACGAATTTCACGACACTAATGTCAATAAGGGTAATGCAGCAGACAGTAAGTTTACTCCGAAAGTCAAAACTGCTCCTGAACCTGATATACGTAAAACATCACGAACTCCGGTATCGCGTGACTTCGCAAGCCAGGGTTATGTGTCTCATTTGGCAGAGATCCATGCACCTGAGAATGACCCTATCACGAACGCCTTATGTAGCCTAGATTGCAACCAATGAAAGTAAGCTATGAAATGTGAGCTCGATTCACACATTGCCAACCAAGCGTGGACATTGTGCAATTTCCCTACAGGTCGAAAGGCATTCAAGTCCAAATGGGCTCTCAGTACAAAACGTGGCGATAGTGGCAAGATAGTAAGACATAAAGCACGTTTAGTTGCGAAGGGGTGCTCACACCGTTACGGTGTCGATAAAAGCGAAGTGTATTATCCTGTGGTGCGCTATACATCTATTAGGTCTTTGATTGCTTTATCAGTTAAACTCAATTTACAAATTGACCAAATGGACGCGATTCTCAACTTAAGGTCGCCATTCATGTAGACGGTATACTGATTCTTTGGAAAGACACTCAAGACGCGAGAATTTTAAGATGAAAGATCTTGGCGTCGCTACAAACTGTGTAGAATTTCGCATATCCTACGACACTAAATCCAACATTCGTCAAATCCTGGAGAAGTTTGGCATGTGTAATGTGAACGCTGTTGCAACTCCGAGTGGTCCCAATTAAAAATTGTCGGCCAATATGTGTGCTGAAGGAAAACAATTATATAACGTTCCCTACCAAAAGGCTGTAGACAGTCTCTTATATCTGGGGCAAAAGACTACACCGGACATCGTATTTGCTGTTAACGATGTAAGCCGTTTCAATAAGAACCATGGTGAAGCACATTGGGTGGCGGTGAAACGCATCATCAGGTACTTAAAAGGTACAATTAATTTTAAACTCTTTTATGGCAGCGACGACGACCTCCGAGGTTTCTCAGATACAGACTGGGCATCAGATGTTGACAAACGACGTCCGTGTACGGGTTTCATTTTCACTCTTTGTGGTGGAGCTGTATCTTGGGCAAGCAAACGCCAGTCTACCGTTGCATTATCTAGCATGGAAGCAGAGTACATGGCTATGGCATCTGCAGTACAGTAGGCGATCTGGCTTACACAATTTGGTTAAGATTTTTAGCCAGATAACGAGAGCGCGGCTACGGAGATTGCATGTGAGAACCGGACTGCAATTGATGTAGCAGAATCCGACTGTTTCCGAGCTCGATCGAAGCGCATTGTTGACCAATCGGTGAAGTTACGCTACACCGCTACTGAAGAAATGGTGGCTGACAGCCTCACAAAAGCTGTGCCTTTAGGGGTTTAGTTAATATTGAAGATTAAAAATGTAAACCGTAATGTACGCACTTTGTAACTGAAATTTTAATGCTTCAATAAGTGGGGGTGTTGAAATAATTGCAGTATGGCATCACGATCTCCACTATTGTTTATTCATGGTAACCCTAATATTTTTGACATTTCGTTTTTATCTTTATGCTTTCTTCTTCTTATTTAACTTTGGCAAATAAAGACACACATTAAATATTAAGTCCGGAGTTTTTCAGTTCAGTTCAGTTCAACTTTATTTCAGTCTATGATAAAAAATCTTACAGACTAGATTACACAGAATACAAAAATAAATGTATGCCTTAGTTACATTAACATAACAGAGACTTGATAACTTAGCCTATGAATAAACGATTCAAGCGTGGACTTAAATACTGATCTTGGTGGTGAAAATTCAATATCAACTTTCATAGAGATGTTATTAAATTCAATAAACATCTGCTAATTTTGAACATGTTGGATGGAGGAAGATTTTCGTGTCGTACGAGAACAACGTCAGCAATCTGCACATTTCTTGTAGGGTTCTGCCACTTATTGTGAGTTTGCAATGTAGATAAATACTCCGAGCGCCAGCGTTGCCAAAATTTTTGGTGTACCTGACGCACCCAAAACCACTGTTTAATACGGTTGGGAGGGATTGCAGTAACCGTAGCCCCAGGAACGGCTATCAGTGGTGCACCAATCAGGAAATCTCCCGGTGTCAAAGCCAGTTTGTCGTTAGGGTCATCATACAACTGTGTGAGCCGCCTCGAAGTTAAACACGCCTCGATGCGTGCTGAGAAAGTTCGAAGCTGGTTGTACGATAGTACCTAGGTCCCCACGAGGCGGACTAAATGATATTTGGCAGACTTCACTGCGGCCTCCCATAGCCCAGCTTGGTGGGGAGCGCCCGGGGCGACGAAGTGCCAACAGGTCCCTGTATTAGCCAAATACTGTTGGGTACCTTCACTGTGCCATGCTGCCAAGTCTTCTAGAAGCAGGTGGTTTGCGCCGATAAATGCAGTGCTGTTATCGCGAAAAAGATTGCTGCAAGGGTCTCGCCGGCTGACGAATTTCGTAAATGCATCCAAGAAAGCTTCCGAAAAAAGGCCATCGACAACCTCAATATACACTGTCTTGGTTATCATGCAAAAAAAAATGGATATGTCCTTG
The DNA here is from genome assembly GCA_029783565.1 of Rhagoletis cerasi. Taxonomy (NCBI): domain Eukaryota; kingdom Metazoa; phylum Arthropoda; class Insecta; order Diptera; family Tephritidae; genus Rhagoletis; species Rhagoletis cerasi. The sequence continues at coordinate 2,059 of JAPVRG010215744.1, read as the reverse complement.
CTTTGGTGCGTGACCGTTTAGCGCCAACGCGCACCGTAGACGGACCGCAGTAGTCGGGCCCCTGAAGACACAAACGCCCTTGCTGTATTTATACGTTGTCTTGGTAATAATGTGTTTCATGTGCATGTCTGTGTTTAGGTAAAATTATGGAGAACCGCCTATCTTCTGGCAGATCAGCTTTACTGATGCGGCCTCCGACGCGCAGAACGCTTTTGTCATCCATGTATGGATTTAATGATACACACTGCAACGTTATCGTGTTGCTCATTTCGAATCAGTATATTAAAAGCGTTGTCGATTTCTGTTGGGCTGACTACCAATGTATGCAAATGTCGCCGTGTTAGAAGTCCACGTAGTAGAAGTGCTGCCGTACGAACGAGTGGTAGAAGTGAACTGAAGCGCTCACTCAACGGAATCATCTGGCCATCACGTCGACGAGTAGTGAGAGCTGGCTGATGGGTTGTTTTTGCTACGAAGCATGAAACTCTTTGTCGCTTTGCAGAATGTTGTTCTCCTCGTCGTTCAATTCAATGACATAGAAGTTGGGTGTCTGCTTATCCATAAGCCATCCTGGGCCTTGCCACCACAGTAGATGGTCCAGCAGCTGCGATTCTCGAATACCTCTACCTGCGCAATCTGCCAGATTCTGAGCTGATCCTACATATTGCCAACAGTCTGGTGAGGTCAACTTATTTATTCAACCAACACAGCACAATCCGATAATTCAAACAAAATAGTTAGCAACTAACAAGTAACATAACTTCATAACCTGCGAAGCTTAATTGCTTGTCTGCGGGTAGATCATTATATGAGTACACATTTTCTTGTTTATAGTGATAGCTTAATACAGTATCTATATGTCTTAACAAATTTAGTGGTATTTGGGATTCAGGATTGAAATAATAATGAATTGTTAAAATTTAAGATTGGATAATTCCTACAATAAGCTTTTTATATAATTTTTTAAAAGAATTTTCCTGTTGGGTGTGTTAGGTAGATTGAATAAATAAAGTGGCAGTTCGTTAAGAAATGTTGGTAAAATAACTGAAAGCGTATGTTTCGAATAGTTGTTCAAAAATCTTGGCACTATTAAGCTTTGGTTTCTTCGAAAAGCGGTGCCGTAATATTAAGACCGTACCATACCGAACGCTATTCTCAGCGCTAATAACGGTACCGCTTTTATGTAAAACCAGATTAACGTAACGTCTTGTGGCCATCGTTTGACTAACCATCTTTCCGATTATATGTAGCTAGAAATTTGTTAGATCAATACGTTAAAATTGCGATATTTTCTACAAAATATTTAAAATATATGCAATATAAATAAATACTCACCGCTTTACATGTTGCGTTCTCAAAAAACGTTGCAGAATTGTTCGGCACCGTCACTATCACCGTCATAAATGTTACGGTGCCGCTAAATTAAGTTGCGGTATGCATTGCATTCATTGGTTGCCACTTATATAAAACTTACATTGCAATGTTTTCGGCAACGTAATATTACGAACGCTTTTTGACGGCACCGCTCTTGAGGAAACATTTTCATGTGCCGTGGCTATGATCACTTTAAACTTTTTCTTATCATAAAATTCGGTCAAAACTGTTAATTTAAGAATCGACTTAACGTCTATGAGGTTTAATTCCTTATTCAGGGAGATGTGTACGTTGTAAATGTTATTATTTTTAGCGATAATTTTTAAGTTGTAGCATTGACTTTCTTAAAGTTTTCTACAACCTGTCGAAGTGGCCCATATAACTTAATGGGTCGATTACGGATAGCAACGCAACTGAAGAGAACATTTGTATTACGAATAGCAACTATCGTCAGTTGCTGTAGAGTTATCGATAATCGAAATTTGACAGTTCGGCAACCAGCAAGTGGTTGTAAACAACCTGTGGTAGTAGAATGAAATTATTAAAATAAAGAGTTTTAATGAAAAGTATGCAATAATGCTAAGTTCAGTAGAACAACTTTTTGAAGAGGGAGAGAAGTGCACGAACGCGGCCTCAATCAGGCGACATTTAAGGGATAATTCTAATCCCCTAGAGCTACCGCCTG
>JAPVRG010215463.1:0-10072 GCA_029783565.1 Rhagoletis cerasi | reverse complement strand
AAATTTCAGATTTTTATTGTATTGCTCAGAAATAAAAATTATGTGTCGGTTTGTATTTTTTTTGAGCAAAATAAAACTCATTTTTCGAGTGTTATTTTTTTTTTGTTCTGAAATAATGATTATTTAATGAGTTACATTTTTTTCATCAAAAATATCTAATTATTATTTTTGAGTTTTATTTTCGATCGTTATTTAATCGCTCGGAAATAAGAGTTAATATTTCAGTTTTTTTTGGCAGATCGAACAACTCAAAACCCCACACTGCATTTTTGAGTGGTAGATATTTTTTGGGATGCACTCGTCAACATATGCACTCAAAAATTACAACAAATTTATCAACCGTATTTTTTCTTAATACATACATATATGTCATATTAGCATAGTAAAAAATAAAGCTCAAAAATAGTCATGTTGCCGAATGCATAGCAAAAATTTTTACTACTAAATAATTATTAGAAAAGCGTTGTGGCGTTTAGAGTTTTCCGATCTGCAAAAAAAATTAAACTCAAAAATTAACTTATTTCTGAGAGATAAAACAACGCTCAGTAACTTTGAAAGTTTGCGCATTTAAAAAGCATTCCAAAATGGTATGACACTTCCTAGATTGTTTCTTAAATTATGGACAACTTTAATTTTTGTAAAGAACCTCAGTTTTGAAAATTTTTTCTTACTTACTTAAAACGTTTGTAGTGTACCCAAGACTTTCCTTGCAGCCGTGAAGTCCCAGAAGTCAGCGATATTTAACGAAGGGAGGCATTATAATAATTCTTTAAAACTGCTACAAGCTTTTTCTCAATAAAAATCTTTTAAACGCTCTATCCGTCTGAACATCAATGAATGATGGGCCCAATAGCTCAATTTTTTAAATTGAATTTTTATATAGAAATTATATGTGTGAAAAGTCAAATCAAATACTTTTTTTCAATTTTGTAGCTCAATTTTTTAAATTGAATTTTTATATAGAAATTATATGTGTGAAAAGTCAAATCAAATACTTTTTTTGATTGGATGAAAAGAGAAGGCACACTCCTGATGTTCACACTTGCTAAAATTATAACGAGTTGTCGCTTCTGATAAAATAAACGTTCTTTGCCCATAACCCAAAAAAAGAGCAACACTTGCTATACAAGCAATTTTGGAGCATGGCAACTCTTATACTTTATTGTGAATTAGAACTGGAAGACTATCGATGGTCTCACTATCGATACTTTTCGATTGTTTCAAAAAAACGATCGATACTTTCGATAGTACTATCGAATTCTAATAAAAAAAAATATTTTCAACGCATTTTATTAGTATCAGAGGTTAAGTGGATAGTATTCAATAGATTTTTGTAATTATTATACACTTTGTGATCATATCAATAATTTTTAAATTATATTATCCAAGTTACAAAAACCTAAACGAATGTAAAATTGACATTAAACAACCGTTATGGTTACCTAACAACATACACCCCTCGACTAAATGATACGATGACTCGTTTGTTTTTCAAATTAATTTGAATTATTTTTTACAAAAGTATAGGGCATCTAACAAAAACCACATATATCTAAACATCTATCTTTCAAAATTTCTCTGTTTTTTAAGAATGTTCATTCGACTTTAATACAATAAGGGCAAGTTTGAATTTTTGCAATTTTTGTTTTTGTTGACGGTGTTGAGCATGTTCTTCCATATAAACTAAAATGCGAACTTTCGGTTAACCGCACGTTTTGTTCAGCATCTCTTCCAATTAAATAGTGAGGCACCATTTCAAGACTATCGATAGTGACTAAAATCCACCGATAGTTTTTAAAATTGAATCCTATCGATAGTGCCTTCAATTGTTTTTCCAGCTCTATTGTGAATAATCGTTTTCATATTTTTTGCATACAACCGGGTTCAGTTCGCGGCTGTGTATATTACAGAATTTTCAGTGTTTGCTTTATAAATATAGTCAGACTATTAACAATTTAAATACTTTTAATAAATTTTATTTGTTTGCAAAAGTTGATCAAGCATTAGAATGGATCTCGACGGTCCGCAATTAATTTCAAACATCTTGTCTAGTGAAGAGCTGGAGCAGACGCCGCCTGGGGTGCAAGAGAAATTGAAAACTTGGATAGATGGGTTTTTTGATGAGTACTACAAGAATAAGGCTGCTGCCAATCGTCTTCGTAAGTAAAATATAGTAGAAGTTAACTATTCCAAACTTTTTTTTGTAGTAATATCGAAAGGATTTATTCGAATAAAATTCTAACCTCAAATAAATGGCGTCTCTTGCATTAAGGCAAATAGCAGAATCTGCATCGCATGTACATGTGTATGTAGATTTGTATGCGTTTTTGCGAATATAACAAGTGCACATACATATGGATCAATTGTAGGATTTATTTGCATTTTTAATATTTTTATTATAAACTTTTTTGATAGACGACTATGAACAAAAATCAGAGGAACTCCAGGCTATGATTCAGGACTATGAGCTTAAATTGGAAAACCAAAATAAAAATGTTGAGGAATTACGCTCTCAATTGGACAGTGTTTCCAGTGAACGTGTGCAATTACTGGAACAGTGCAGTAATCATGAAATTGAGATGGTTGCACTTCGAACCGAACGAAATTCCGTTGCTGAAGAACGAGACTCCTTGTTGAAGTTGATCGAACGCCAAAAGAGTGAACTAGATCGATTACAAGAAGAAATTCACTCCTATCAACAACAGCTGAAACACGCTATTACTGCAAAATGTGAAGCTATTGCTAGAGTCGATGAAATAGAAAGTCAAAAAGTAGCGCTTGATTTTAAGGAACGCCGCATGGAACAGGAACGTGCAATGCTTCATAATCAAATACGCACACTTACTGATGATTTGAATCGTAATATAGCAGAGCTTCAAAGCATAAGGCGAGATAACACGATGCAGGGTATGCATCTTGAAGCTAAACTTGCCGAAAAAACAGAGGAATTAAAAATAGTTCAAACTCAATGTACCCAATATAAAGAGACAATTGATAGGCTTACACAAAATATCCAAGATCTCTCGACCAAACTTTTAAACCAAAATGAGGAAGCTAACAAAATGATGGACTTTTATAAAAAAGAACTCGAAGCAAAAACAAAACTGGCTGAATTATACAAAAGCAATTGTGAAGACACTGGTGTGGAGCGCAATGAATTGAGTAATGCTATAACTGATCTTAAACGCATGTTGGCTGAAGCGAGTGAGCAGTATGGAGAACTAGAAACCAAATTTAAAGCTACAGTACTACAACACGAAGAAGAACTCGACGAACGCGCTAAAATTATAGAGTCACAAAAGTCAGAGCTGAAACATGCCAACGATTTGTTAAAGGAAGTGCAAAATGAAACAATGGAGAGCGCTATATCAAAGATCGCTCCATCTGCTGCGATTGCTAGTCGCTTAATCCGAACGGATATGTCGCTTACTGAATTGTATTCATTATATGTAAAGAGCTCGGAAGAACTTGACGTACAAAAACGTGAAAACGCGCGTCTTAACCTGCAATTTAAGACAATATTGCAAGAATTGAGCGAAAACGCACCAGTAATTAAAAAGCAAGAGCTTGAATACGAGAAACTGATTGAAACCAATAACATTTTGGCGCATCAGCGCGATGAATTACTAAGCAAGAAGGCAGATATGGAAGACTTAATGGACAACGCACATTCCAAAATTAACCATTTAGAAAGAGAAAATAAAAAACTAAAGAACTCACAGAACGATCTTAGCCGCCAGGTTTGCTATTTACTAAAGGAGGTAGAGCAGTTGCGAATCGGACTCATTTCGGACAATGGAGCCGTACAGAGCGGAAATCTCTCAACAACTGACGAAGTTATATCCAAGAAATTAGTGACCTTTAGTAACATTGTAGAATTACAGGAGAACAACCAAAAACTCTTGCTTCTTGTTCGAGATCTCAGCACAAAGCTAGAAGATGCTGAGACGTTGAAGCAGCAAATGGATGCTGCAGCATATCAAGAAAAAATTGAGAACTACGCCAAGAAATTCCAATCGATGCAAGAAACATTAAATCAACAAAATAATACAGTAGCCACTTTGGTATCGAAATGTGAGCGTTATAAAAAAATGTATTTTGAACAGCAGAAAAACTTACAAAAGTCTGGAGCACACGCAGAACTGAGTGATATCGAAGACACTGAAATGGACGATATCGATGACACTGAAAATAAAAACATGACCAACATATCTCAAAGTAAGAATAAGAAACCCATGGACGCAAACACGGAGCGTCGCATACGAGACTTGGAACAGCAGTTACAGGAAGTGAAGGACCAATATAAAACATTGAAGGAACAATATGAATATTATACGCAAGAGAAGAAGAATAATGAACGTATAATGAATGAACAGTTTGATTCAATGCGCACAGAGGTGAGAGAGTTAACATCGACAAATTGCAAACTAATGTCTTCGCTTGAATACAGCAAAGAGCAAATTAAATTACAGCAGAAGAATATTTCAACTTATAAGCAACAAATAACAGCGCTTGAAGATCGTAGCAAAAATTATGAAAATACAATTATAAAGCATGAGCAGACAGTGCACTTCCTAAAAGACGAGATCATGAAAGCGCAACATGGCCATTCAGCTGCCCAGAGTGAAGCATCTCACATGCGAAGTGAAAATCGTATCCTGAAAGATACAGTGAATCGTCTACAAGCCGAAAAAGAAGGTTATCATCGAGACCAACAAAATCAAAATCTACTTTTAAATAACCTGGAAATGATTAAATCTAATTTGGAGCGTTCTGAAATGGAAGGACGAGCACGCTTGGAACAGAGGCTAGACGAAACTGTACGTGAATTGTCCGCCCAGCGTCGACGCTTCCAAGAGGAAGAAGATCGGTTCCGAGAAACAACTAGTGACCTTAAACGGCAGGCTGAATCTGCAAAAAAGAGCATGGAGGATGAAAGAGCACAGTCCGAAAAACTTCGAAGTGAACTACAGTCGGTGCGTGAAGAGCTTACTAATAAGACAAACCAAATTGACGAACTTAGCAAAAAGCTACAAGAAAGCTTGACACCTTCCAAAAATGACAACCCAATTGCTTTGGCAAATAAGAAAGCACGTGAATTTGAAGTTAAACTCGAAGAAGCTAAAATTGAAATTACTTCCTTATCAAATGAATTGGCAAAGGCGCGTGAGCACGCCGATCAATACTTTAAGATGTCGGAGAGTGCAGAAGCAGAAATTAAAAGTCTTCATGAAGTCCACACTGCGTACACAGAAAAATCAGAATCTCAAATTAAAGAACTAAAGTTAATTGAACTGAACCTTAAATCAAGAATAGGCGAACTGGAAGCAGAAGTGCAGCTCGTGTCTGTAACCGAAGTACCGAATTCAAATCAATCTGATCAACTAAAAAGATCCAAAGACGAACTAAAAGATGCGCTGCAGAAATTAAGCGAGTGTAATCGTAACCTGCGTTCGCTTCGAACTGAAAATACATCGCTTTCCGAATCGCTAAATGCAGTACAGGGAAAATATGCCAATGAAATGGTCCTTCATTCAGCGGATATACAAGAGCTCACAAAAGTAAAGGAAGAAATGACGAAAATACAAGACCAAATAAATGGCTTAATAACAGAACGGGACTGTGCCAAGAATCTATACGATGAGCTTAAGGGCTCGCATGATGAATCACTGCGTTTACTTCAAAATGAAAAGGACGAAATGGAAAAGCGAATAGTTGATCTTAACGCCCTCAATTCAAGTTTACACGATCAAATCGAAGCATTGACCATGAGGCTAAGCATACTTAGTCAAACTCAGCCCACAAATGTGTCATCAAACTCTTTGAATGAATCAGCTATGGATACCTCTGGTGCGGAAGTGAATCGTTCGCGGTTAGAAGATGATCCCAAGAACAATGATCAACTATTACAAATAATCAAATATTTACGCAAAGAGAAGGATCTTATCGACGCAAAGCTAGATATATTGAAAGCTGAAAATGCGCGCTTGCAGTCAGAGAATATGATTCTACAAAAGAAACTTGACGAATTGAAGGGAAGTCTTAACCAGGAGCGCGCTAAATCTGAGACATTGGTGGTTTCTGCCACAAAACATGAGGAAATTTTGCGCAAGATCGAAAATCTTAATGCCATTACTGATAGCAACAGAATTTTGCGCGAAGAGCGTAACTCCTTAGCTGCACGTGTAAAAGAGCTCAACGAACACATTAACGCTATTGAAAATGATTTATTGCCATTGCAAACCCAAAATCGCGAGCTCTCCACGAAAATCGAAGAGCTTACATCTGAAAATACATCTTTACGCACAGAAGCTATTAAATGGCGCCAACGTGCCAATGTATTGGTTGAAAAGAGCAATAAGAACCCGGAGGAATTCAAGCGTTTGCAAACCGAACGGGAAAATCTTGCTAAGATGTTGACACATGAGAAGGAGTTAATGAAACAGACCACCGATGAACTAAACGCCATTAAGGCCGAAAAACTTCAACGAGAAACCGAGATAGCAACGCTTGAGAAGCAGATCCAAACATTAACCGAAGAAAAGAAGAAACTAAGCGATGACTACACTGGAATGCGTCAAAATAATGTGCGTATGTTGCAGGAGATTATGGAACTCCGCAATAAGTTACTACAAAAGGAAGAGTCTCTGCAAAAACTGACCGAAGAAATGGAATCCAAAGAGACTCAATTGCAAGACTCTAAAAATAAAGAATTCCAAATACGTAAAATTGCTAAGCGCTATAAGGACTCTTACTTGGAGTTATCAAATAAAACTGCAGCTGCTTCCACTGATGGCGCAGCCACGTCACAGGACAACATGGATCTTGGTGGTAACAGTGGAGCAGAAACTGCTTCGGGTACTGCGGCAGCCGTAACGGCTGTAACTAATGAGTTGGAACAGCAACGCAATACAATTGAGAATCTTAATGGAGTCATACGTACAATGCAAGAAGAAAGTGATAAACTTCGCAAGGACTATGATGATTTGAAAACCGCTGTTGAAATAGATGATCGCACCAAGACATTATTGCGTGAGGCGAAAGCGCGTATTGTCAGTTTGACTGAGTCGAAGAATGCCATCAGTCAGGAATTAAATACTACCAAGAGTAAGTTGCAAAACGTACTCCAAACTTCAGAAAATGCAGACTCTACCATCAATAACATAAAGACACAATACGAGGAAACATTGGCCCGATTTGAAAAGGAATTACTTGAACAAAATAATCAAAACAAAGAATCTATAGCTCGACTTACCAGAGAAAATGAATCATTGCTTATGCGTATTAATCAACTTAATCGGCAACTTGGCTTACAACAATCGGCCAAGCCATCCACTAGTTCGGTAGCAATTACAGACAAAGGAAACATTTCGGAATCTTCCCCTAGAACCGCCAATGTCAAGCCGATGTCTGGTTCAACCACTGTGCAACAGTCGGCCACAGTAACACCATGGCGCGGTAGTGAAACTCCTTTGGCCAGTATTCGCCCAATATCGGTACAAAATAGTCGCACCGCGGCCATCCTACCTACTAGCCAGCAGCCTGCAGCTGGCGGTTCATCGACGTCAACATCAACTTCATCGTCGAGTACAACAACCGTTTCGACTGGGTGCAGCAATACTGCTTTAGTACCACCGCAACAACAAGTGCATACTACTGGCAGCAGTTCACTTGAAACAATGTCATCATCGCCGACTTCATCGCACACAGATTACATGCCATCTACTAGTAGCTCGGCTTCTGTAGCAGTTGCTGCAATTCCCCCCATGGGCTCTACATCTGCGGCTGAAAGTTCTCAAGAAGCTGAAAGCGTTCAGCAGCCACAACAAAACGAATCACAATTGCTTGTTGGTGGCGGACAACAGCAGGTGGTGGCTCTGGTTTCACCACGCGTTGAAGGCTCTTCACAAAATGTTCCTTCCCCGAATTTGCAGCTTCAACAAGATCCCGGAAATCAGCAACCCAGCACTTCAGGCACCACAAGTTCGAGCACACACATCGCTGTTAGTAGCCACAGCCGCCACACACCTTCAAGCAGCAGCGTTACCACCTCACAAGCCGGAACGTCGGGCGGGCATAAAAGGCCTCGTGAACTAGAAGGAGACTCATCTACAAATATTGAAGACGGCAATGCTGATAAAGCTAAGCATCCAAAGCGCTTGCGTGGCTCTGAACCAGCTATGTTGGGAGTAACTGAATCCGGCATTGATGTTGAGTACCAAGTACCAACTTCATCTCAACGTGATCAAGAAGATGACATAGTAGTGGTGGACTCCGAGGAAGAAGATGATGGTATGATTGAAGCTGATGATGGCCCAACAGACGGCGATGCTGAGCACGAAGGCTACGAAGACTCATATGAGCAGGATCAAGACATGGATGAGAATGAGATTCCAGAAGTAAATGAAAGTAACATACATGCAGATGCGGACGTCGATAACAATGAAGTGGATGTCGACGAAGGCATTGAAAACCAGGCTCAGTGTACGTCGGGCACAGACAACCAGTCGGACGCACATTATAACACTGGAGCTAGTACAAGTCAGGCAGCAGCTGCCGCAATGGCACATAGTCATGAGATGGATAGTCATCAGCAGAGCCAAACTATCAGTAGCGGTAGTTATGAATCCAATCCGAATGCAACACAACCAGGAACCCAACAATGGAAACAGAGTCGACCGCAGAAACCTACGGCCATGTTGCAACATCAAGGTTTGGCCGGAAATGTAAGTGAAAGTGGAGAGCAAGATGCAAGCGGCAGTCGACCATCAGATAGGTAGGCATTTTGAAAAGATAAATTTGTTTATTTGCCGCTTTGAATAAAATACAATTTTTCTAATAGTAGTGGTACAGAACTGGTGAGTTCACCACAAGGTTCAAAATTTGGAGTAAGTGAGACGGGAGCACACTCCGAGCAGCATGAGAGTAAAATGACTACAAATGAGGCGACTGAAGAAAACGGAGCCGAAGGTGAGGAGCTTGATGGTGAACGTAACGTCGAGAATGTCCCTGATGCTTCAAAGAGTGCTGGATCAAGCGACGCTGTGCTGGCCGCAGAAGAGGATTTGGAAAATGTTGAGGAAGAGTTCGCAGAGGAAGCCGCTGCTGTAGACGTTCCTGAAAATGCAGACAGCGAAAGTGAGTGTAAATACATGAGTCTCATTTCAGACAGTGGTCAACTGTAACTATCAAAACCATAAATATTTTAAATTACTGCTTTATTAGGTCATAATAGCAGTGGTGCTACGCAATCTGAAATACAAGACATTCAGCAAAACCAGGTAGAAGCAACATCTGAGGATAATGAAGGCGCCGATGGTGTTTCATCCGAAGGTGAAAAACAAGCTGTGGAGGAAATTGAAGTGAGTACAGAAGGTTGTAAATGATAAAAATATCTAAAGGTAGCTTATATTTATATTTTTTAAACAAAAAGGAAGAAGGACGTGAAGCTGAAGCCTCCACTTCACCTTCCATAACGACACGTTCTAAGGCTATAAAGGGCACGGGTAATGTACGGAGACCCCCTCGTGGATTTCAGAGGGGCGGAAGACCAACACCCATAATTTGGCAAGGTGAAAATATAATTTAAATTATCCGTGGGATGAAACACTATCATTTATTTAATGTACATGTGCTTGTATGTTTTTACTTACAGACCACGCTGGACACTCGCGCAATGTATCTCCTAATCATCGTGGACAAGAACCTCCTGGTAGTCCAATTCGCGGTTTCCCAAACCAGCGTTCACAACGGGCGCGCCGTATGCGTCGTCCAACTGGCGGAAATTACGGAAACATGCGTTATTCATAAATATTAGCTATTAAAAGTAGTGTTTAAAAAATACAAATATGTACATGTCATACTCCTTATATTCCGCAATATATTTATGCAAACAATAACAGATCCAATTTCGATAAACGCAGCTAGACTTTAATTGCATACATGTCTCTACTTGTTTATTTGAATTTAATTTGTTGGTTCCTCATAGCTCAAGGCTATTTAACATTTCATAAATATCCCACAATATGTTTTGGGGAATGTTGCTGAAGTGACAGTCCTCGGTCTTGGTCAT
>JAPVRG010215341.1:0-11069 GCA_029783565.1 Rhagoletis cerasi | reverse complement strand
ACAATTTCCATCATCATCATCCAACACATCAAGCCGAACCGCCCACTAGTGGCGTGTCATCTGCCGCATCTGGCGGCGGCGGTGGTGGTGGTGGTGGTAGTGGTGTGACTGCCGGCAGTGGTGGAAACGCTGGCAGTGGCGGTGGTGGCATTGAAGTGGAAAAGGACCTCTTTGCGGCCATACGCGAACTGGGTCAAGGCACGAATGGATTCTATAATTATTTTCAATAAGTCAACTTTTGCGCCTTGCTACTGCTGAACCGTTGCCGCTGAATTCATATTTTCATATTTTCTTTGGTAATGGCGCCGCGGAAGTGTGTTGAATTATTTAGTTGTTGTTGTGTGTGTAAGTGCAACACTGGTTTGTTTGTGAGCCGTAAGCGTAAGCGATATTCGCTGCACAGCGTCAGGTATATAATGATGTAGGATTATTGAGGGCGCGAGCGTATTGTGTTGCAAATGACTGACTGGTGCGCAGTCAGTGCGGCGGGAGGTGGTGAAGGAAGTAAACGAAAATACAGTGTAGAGGTGGTGGTTGTTATAGTTAATTGTGCGCGAAAATTTAACGCTGGGTGTAGACTCTAAAAATAGCGTTGGCATTTAAAAAGAACTAGTTTTGAATTTAGCTTTCGTATTTCATAAACTGCCGTGAATTACTTTTTACTTAACTTTCTTTTGCAGCTTAAAAAAACTCTTAACGAAATTGCAATTGCTTATTAAACAATTACAAATTTCAGCTACACTCTTGGCGCGTGGTTTTGTAAGTATTTGTTGTGCAATTTGTTCTGAAAATAAATTTTCGTACTTTAAAGCTAGTTTCAGTGACAAAATATGATTGCAAATTTCATTGAACACAAGTTCGAATTTCCTACAATATTACTCGATGCCTTGGCGCATGGATCTTCTCGTCTCGGCTGTGAAAGTTGCACTAAACTCTGATTTTCGAACTTAGAAATAGTTTCGTTAAGCAAACAAAGCTGCTAATTTTTTCGAATATAATCTCGAGTTTTTTTTTTAACGTCACCAGCCGGGTGTTTTTTTTTTAATTAGCATCTGCTATGCAATTCGCCCTAAGAGTAAATTTTCGAGCTTGAAAGTGTGTTTCAGTAACATCAAAATAAAGCTGCAAAATTTTTCGAACACAAGTTCGATTTTTGTTTGAATGCTACTCGCAGCCGTTGCGTTTTGCTCCAAAAGTTCTCCTAAAATCTTATTTTCAAACTAATAAATGGGTTTCATTAGCCAAGCAGAGCTGTAAGTTTTTTCGAACATAATTTCGAAATTTTTTTACGATGCTACCTAAAGGATCGCGCACGGCTGCAACAAATTCGCAAACGGGTCTAATTTTTTTTTGTCAAAATTAAAACATTTAAATCTCATTCTCCTCCACCATTTACAGCCAAACAAAATGTTGGTCTTTAGATAAGTTTAGCATCTTTCTTAAATACAGACACAACTAGTTTCCAGCTGCTCTATTTCGATTTTTCGCAAATCCATTTTTTCTTGGATACAAAAATCCACCCGCCTTCACTCATATTGTTCCTAAGTCATCTCTGTCACTTTTTCTATTAACACACCTTACTCGTCTTCCTTCCATCTCAGAGCAATTTCGCTATTAGTTATCATTGTATATGTATTTTTATTAGTAATTTTAAGTTTAGTTTTTCGCCTTTCAACGAATGCGAGTATTAAGTTTATAATTTAGTTTAATTGTAAGGCCTAAGGCGGGGAGGCGTGAAGATGAGATTAGAAGAGACAGTTATGCTTTTCTTGTTTTTTTGCTTTAGTGGGAATCTTACGCGGGGAAATGTATTTTAGAGAAATAAAATTGAAAAATCGAATAAAAATATGGCGAACGCTGTATTTGCTTTACAAAACCAGGTAACGATATTGAAATACAATCACCATCCTCTCTGACGGAAAGCCGCCTCATGGACCTCAAGCACTGTATTGCCAGTATCCTGTGAATATTTTGCAAACACGCCATCGCTGCCCTTAGTATCTAATAATGCCTAGTTTATAGTTTAAAATATTGCATATTAAACATAATTTTAAACTTGAATGAATAATAACAAACAAAAAATAAGAAAAAACAAACGAAACAAGGAAACAGTTAAATTGTAGCAACGCTAAGGTAGCGCTGCGAGATTCGAGGTCAGCAGAAGTTAGTCAATGGCTGATGAGCTTTTGTACAGCGACACTTCTCGCTTAACCATCTTTCTCTACCACACACAATACATGCTATCTTATACATACATATATAAACATTTATATATAAATATATACAATATTGATGTATTTATAACTTTAAAAATAATAATATGAAATATACATAGTATATATAATAGTGTATATGTATTGAATGTGAAATAATTAAGTAAATATGTATTTAAATTAATTTAGTATGATGACGTCGAAACTCTCACATACACACACACTTTTGCAAATAAAGCAAATGTGTATGTATTTTTAGTGCAGGCAGCGAATTTGCGTAGGAAAGGTTAGCGAGATTTTAGGTGGTAAGGTCGGTAAAAGAGTGGAGCTGGCAATTTGATGTTTTTGTTGCTGTAACAGCATACAAATTCTCCAAAGAGTTTTTGGGGAGTGATGCTGGAGTGACAGTGCTTGGCCAGATAAGAATCTGGGTTCTTCCGGTTACGTATACCCGACTGTCGTGGGAACATTGGCTATTTGATGAAGATTGGCGCTGAGGGAATGGAAAGCGCTTTAGAATTTGCTGCTGCTGAGGATTCAATTAGCTGATTATGTAGTGAGATGATTCTTACAGTAGCACAAACGTCGAGGGAAATGAATTTCTTAAATTTATTCTCAGATAAAGCCAATAATCAAACTCATGTGTTAAAGAAGGTTTAGGTCATGCGTTTTATTATAAGACCCTTGACTCAATTTATTCTCGGAATAGTAGGTTTTTTGAGGTTAGGTGGAAAAAATGCGTCAGCTGTTGAATTTTGATTTTACATTCGATCTTGGCCATGTAAAATTTGTATTGCCATCAAGTGCGCAACCCCAAAAGGCTGAATTTTTTGTTTGGCGAAGTAGAGTAGTGTCAATTCTTGCAGTTCTGGGGTGGATGAATTTAAATCTGAAGTCCGAATTCAAGTCGCGTTTTTTTAATTTCTAACCCCAAAAAGTCTGGTACATTCATATTACCTTATTTTGGGGTAAATAAGAAAAATTTGTTATGGGTCGACGATTTTGAACATGATGTTAGATCTCTAAAGTTGTTTTCAAGTTTTTTTCTTAACCTTAGAAATGTAAGGTTAGAAAGAAAACAAAGCAATATTTTTAATTCTGCCTTCAGATGCGGATGCAGCGGCTCAAAGCCAACCGACCAACTTCGTGCGTAGCACATTTGCTTTTTGGAGCTGTGTCGTCATCAATTACGCAGCCTGAACCTGATTATGTAGATATCCAAAGTTGTCTCAGTTTTTCTTTCTTACCTCAAAATATCTCGTATTTTGGCAATTTATAGTAAATTTTTTGAGGTTAGAAAAAGTGAAGTGTAAAATTTTGAATTCGGATTTCAGATTCAGACTAAGCGATTCAGAAGCTATTAGGATTTTCTAGTTTTGTTCAACGGACGAATTTTTTGTTTGGAGCCGTGTTTTGGTTTGCCGTCAAAACTAAATGTTTCTTCTGATGAAGCAGCCTAATTTACATTCTTAAAGATTTTGGTTCGAGGCATCCGAATGTGAAGTAAGCTTTCAAAAATTTACTCTTCTTTCTTTCTGATCTAAAATAAACTATCTTTTGTACATTTATAACTGTTTTTGAGGTTAGAATTCGTAACCTCTATTGCGTTTCGATTTGAAAATCATTTAATATTTTCTTTAAAAAAAATTTGTGATTTTAGTTTCGAATTTCAATCGTAATTAAGCAAGCGCATTTCTAAGTTAGTTTCAGCAGATAGTTTTGTCAAATATGTATGTGCTCCTAACCTCAAAATTTTTGAGTAATCTTTTTAAAATGATTTTTACCTTTCGAAAACTACCTTTGAAAAGTGGAAAATTTTAAATAGAATGCTGCAAAGCTATACAACAAAAATATCTTTTATCGGCCTTATTCATGAAAAATAAAATATGTTTGAAAAGCTTTATAAAGTGATTTTTTCATACAAATTTTTTATTTATAAAGCAGTTAAAGTATTTTAGCCTTATTAATAAAAAATAAAATAGCTTTAAAAAAGGTTTATAAATTGAAAAATGTATGAAAACGCCAATTTATAAAGCTTTTTTTTATTTTTATTTTTATTTTTTATGAATAAGGCCAATTATTTTTTATGAATTTAGGCATTTTACTTTACCTAACAACTTTTTTTTAAATAAAACTTTTGTGAGCGATTCTTCGAGTTCATACATTGAAGCATTACAAATCTTTTGAATTTTTTTTTTCGAAAATATGTACATAATTTTTTCTTTTTTTTTCAATTAAACCTATGTTCGCGATGAAATTTTGTGTATAGTGCCTGCTCAAAGAGTCCATTTTCGTCAGCCGCACTTGCGCTAAGCCATTAGTCCATCAAAGTTTCCCTTCCTACTTTCAATAAATCTCTCAGCTACAAGGAAATAGCTAGTATTTTTGATTTCACACTTCACTCGTCTACCCCTGTATTGCTTATTATTGTTGTAACAGCATGAAGCAATGCCTTTTAATTTACAAGAATTGTTGAAATAACGGTTCTTACGCTTTATCCCCGCTCATCTGGCTCGTTTCGTCGAAGTGAAAGCGTCGGCGACCCTAACGTTTCGCATGCCTTGCCTACAATTACGTTTTTATGCAACAAGCGAAAACATTTATTACGTAAAAAAAATGCAAAACCTTTATTGTGAATAAAAATTATAAAAAAAGAAGATATTTGTATTTAATTTCTAATTTTAAAATTATAATAGTTTAATAGATATTTATTTGCAAGTAACTATTCTGAATATTACAAAAATAAAACATGTACTATATAAAAATAATTTCATAAAAAAACTGAAAAATCAAAAAAAAAATATGTAAAAAGTAGTGAACACAAAAAATGTTCGAAATTTATTTAGCTGTAGTGCGTACGATTTCAAATATTGCATAACTAAAGCGAAACTTGCATAATAGAATAATTAAAATTTACCAATGCTAAGTGTGTAATATAAAATTAACATTTAATGCATAAGCCTACATATAAATATACTACATATTTCAAATACATACTTACGCATAACTAAATTTAACAAAAAAAAGAAAGAGAATAATTACGTTTTACGTGAAAACATTTTTTATAAATGTAAGTTTTTAACGTGTCGTCACTTAAATAAAAAGTAGATTTAAAAAGAAAAACTACAAGAAAAAACAAAAAATTACTAAAAACAAAAAAATGTAAAACAAAAGAAAAAATAAAACACAGAAAAAAACTGCAAAAACAAGTATAAATTTGACACTTAAATAGAAAAACAAAAACAAAAAAACCAAGTAAAAAGTAAACAAAACTGCTGTAAAATTTATATATACCTACATACATACATATATGATTACGCATAAGTTTAGCATAAATTTTCATAAACGTTTTCAACAAACAAAAAAAAAAGATTATAATGAATTATAAAAAAAAGTAAGAAAAAACATTTGAAAATTGCTATGCAAATTACTGTTTAACTTGAATTTGTAAAAGAAAAAGATTTTAGCGACTAATTACCGAAAACAAAATATAAAATAAAACTAAAAATGGAAGCGATAAAAATATGTTAGTATGCTAGTGTGCATATGAACAAAAAAAAAAATAATAAAAATACATATATTTGAATGAAATGCTAAATACATTTGCAACTATGTTCTATAAAAATATTTAATTATAAATGTAACATTAATTATTAATTTCTTTTATTAATTGTGCAGTGAATGCGGGCCAAACGCCGCGCTGAACGCTATTTCTTTTTTAATTCGATGAACCACACACACACACACACCGATGCATACGCAACATGCACCGGCATAAGTAAACAAACAGCCACACACAAACCACACCCACACTTCAATTATATTATTTATGTATATGCATATATGTAGCAACAACACCAACACATGCATTGATTATAATTAATTAAAAACACTTGGATAAATTCAAATACGATTTAATTTTTTGTATAATTATTATTCTCATATTAAATGCGCTTCTTATTACTATTTCTTACATTACTAATTAATTAATTAATTATAAAAAAGTATAACTCTTCTTATTATTGTCATTATTAGAAGCAAAAATACAGCAAATTAAATTAAAGATTTTTAAAATTATTATTGTCATTTGCTTAAAGTAAACGATTAAAGAAGTAAAATTAGTACTAGTAAACAAAATAAAAAGTGGAAATAATAAAAAAAAAACGAATATTCAAAGAAAAAACATCAAGCGTTAAGCGAACAGTGCTGAGTGTTGCAACAAGAAAACAACTGGACACAAGGGAAGATGATTTTAAGCAAATATTTTTTTGTCTGACAACTTTTGAGCTACTTTTGTTCCCATGCCTACGACATTAAGGCGCAAAAACCCCAATTCGAACAAAAATATTCAAAAATGTAATACTGGGGGTCTACTCTGTATTGCGATTCGAAAGAAAAATCATTCGGATTCGGATGCTTGACACTAGGAATTTGTATTAGTCCGTGTCGCCTTTCGAACTGCAATACAGAGCAGACCCCCTGATTTTTTTACTCTTACATATCGCGCCCTAACCGCCAAAGAAATGTAACGGAATTTTTTTTTTAATTTTCTTTTTGATGCAGAAATGCTCCTAGAGCATTCCGTTGCATTCCTGCGACATAAGGACAATTTTGAAAAAAATGTTTACCTTTTTTTGCCGGTTATTGCTTGATGTTGGAAGAATTTTCATTGATTACATTAACAAATTTAAGTAATTTTTTTAGATTTTAGAAAACGACTCAATTCGTATAGACAAGTTATTGAAAAATACATTATTTAATTGGAATAGCTTGAGTTTTCATTGATGAAAAACTGCATTTAAAAATTCGAATAGGTTTTTTTTAATTTTATTATTCTTTTTTTGGCTTGCTTTATACTGCTATTAAATTATACATACCTTCTAAGGACTCATTAAATTTTTTTAGATCAAAGATCAAGGACTTCAATTCGCAGACAAAAAAAAATTGCAAACTAATTTAGTGTTTTTTTAAGCAAAAAATTTTATTTTATTTTTTTCAGTGGAAAATTGGAAATTTTAAAATATTTTAGAAAATCTTTTAAGCATTATTTTTCATGTGAAATAAAAACTATTTCAAGAGATGTGCGCTTGGCACATTTTTAAACACTTCAAAGTGTCTTAAAAAAGCAAACAAAAAAGTTTCCAAGAATACATATTTTATTTCATTAAACTTAAAAAATTTTTAAGAGTATTTTTCTTGTCAAAATAAATAGCGAAAGCTGGAATTTAAAGATTCGAGAAGACTTCCATATTCTTGAGAGAGCAACTCCATCCGAATGCCAAAAAATTTAGAAATATTTTAGTTTTTACATGAATAAGAGCTATTAGTTTTTTTTTAAACATTTTTTAAATGTTTCAAAAAAGTGGAAAAAAACTTAAATTAAAAATATTTTCCAATACTCCCTTATTCAAGAAAAATTTTAATGTTTTTTTTGTGTTTTTGTTAAAGTAAAAAATTTCCATTTCGAACAGGAAAAAAATTTTATTTGAAAAATTCATAAAATGAGAACTCCTACTTTACTTCATTAAAAGTGCGGTTAAAATTTTTTAAAAGCAAATTTTAAGAGGTTCAAACATGCACAAAAAAATTTAAGTCAAACAATTTTCCAAACTATTTAATTCAAGAAAAGTTAAAATCAGTCGGAAAAATTTGTTTGTTAAACCAAAAAAAATTCTTGAATTTTAACAATTCAAAAAATTTTCGAATTTTTTAGGATTACTTTCAGTTTGCAAAAAAAAAACAGATTTTAAGAAAAATTTAGTTTTCATTCGAATAAAAAGTAAAAAATTTCCATTTCGAACAGGAAAAAAATTTTATTTGAAAAATTCATAAAATGAGAACTCCTACTTTACTTCATTAAAAGTGCGGTTAAAATTTTTTAAAAGCAAATTTTAAGAGGTTCAAACATGCACAAAAAAATTTAAGTCAAACAATTTTCCAAACCATTTAATTCAAGAAAAGTTAAAATCAGTCGGAAAAATTTGTTTGTTAAAACAAAAAAAAATTCTTGAATTTTAACAATTCAAAAAATTTTCGAATTTTTTAGGATTACTTTCAGTTTGCAAAAAAAAAACAGATTTTAAGAAAAATTTAGTTTTCATTCAAAATAAAAGCTCATGCTTCAACAAAAGGGGGGTAAACACTTTTAAACAGATTTTTAAGATTCAAAAAATCGAAAAATTTAAGTTTCTAAAACGCTTATCCAAGAAAAATTAAATATGTTCAGAGCATGTTTCTTGTCCAAATAATTTTTTTTTTTGAAAACTCGAATCGCAAAAAAGTATCTTGAAAATAAGCAAATTGAAATTGAAATAAATTTTTCTTAAGAAATTTATTTGATTGGCTTTCCTTGCATGAAAAAGTTATATACATCCAAAATTCTTAATACTCGTATGTACATACATAAAAAAAAACAGAAAAAGGTTTAGGAACCATTAAATTTTTTAGAACAATGTTTCTTCAAGTTAAGGATTAAATTTGTTTGTTTGTTTTGTAAGTAAAAAGAAATCTTGACAATATTTTAGAAAATCTAGTTTCTGCGAAAGCAAAATTTTATAAAAAAAATTCAAAAATTTTTTGAAATTAGTACATACTTTAAAGAGCGCACAAATTTGAAAATTTCCCAGCACCGAAATCGATAGTTTTGTTTCGTTAGTGATTTATGTTTTTTTAATCTAAAATACCAATTAAAAATGTTTAACATAAAAAGCAAAACATAAAATAATCAAACAAAATGCCGGAATTTAGCAAATTTCAAACAATTCAATTTTGTTGAGCTTCTGACCAAAGATACATAATTTTTTTTTTCAATACGATAACACGGTAGATTTTTGCGAAGAGTAGATTTTGAAATATTTAGCGCCTTAAAATCAGGGTTTTCAACATCAAAAGTTGACATTTTCTTCACTTTCCCATCTCAATTCTAAAATCATGATTTTGGTAAGAAAAAATTTAAGCTTTTTTTCATAGAAAGTACTCATTAATTTTTTCTCGCCATAATTTTCAAAACAAATCTTAATATTTTTTCGGAGATCCTTTGGATTAAGCCGTTCCGCACAATTCCCACTTTCTAAAAAATTCAATAAAAGGTTTCAAAATTTCCGTCAACCAATTTTTCGCAAGTGTTTTTATAACAAACTTTTTGGTATCATTATTTTATAGAAAGCATTATAAAAATTTTTTATCAAAGCTCGGATCTTTTTTTAATTAATTTTATACAATTTTTTAAATATATATTTTTTTTTCTTAAACAGTTTTCTTTTTCTTACAGCTGAAGTACGTGAAACGGAAATTTGTGTTTTTCGCTCTGAATTGAGATTTTTAATTCTATTATAAAATATTTTTACTTTTGCATAATTTTTAATTCACTAAAGAGAATGAGCTGCTGTCGAGCAAACAGCCACAATTTTAATAAATCTTATTTAATAAAAAAAAAAAGCTTTTGGAATGCGAATGTTTTTGAATAAAAAAAAACAGCTATATAAAATATTGTGTCTAGTAAGTAATAATAAACCGCTATTGCAAATAATTAAAAAAAAATAACAGTATATATACCAGCAAAGTGTACATGTAAAAGTGTTAGAAGAATATTAGTATACAATGAAAATATTGAAAAAAAAATTCAATTAATTATAACATAACGAAATATCTGCATAAAAAATAATACAATTAAAAAATTAAGAATAGCTACAAAATACTATTTATATGGATTTCTGTAATTTTAGTAAAAGAATATAATTATAACAAAAATTAAGCAAAAGGAAAAAACTGCAAATTTGCAAATAAAAAAGATCCCTCAGGGACAATCAAAAACAAAGCATTTTCGTATTTCCCCCCAGAGAAAAGCAGCAAGAGCTTAACAAAATGAAGCTTTCCCTGAATCAAACGAAAAAACGAATTCAAATAGGGGTTTGTACAATCTTATTTTATTTTAAACTAATAAAACGTATAGGCGTAGAAAATCTCTTAAGCTAAAGTAGACATAAAATTGCTAAATAGCCCTCAAAGAGGCACACCCAGGCAAGACATATCCTGTTTCAATTCATCGAACAGATCTTGGTAATCTTTATGTTCGCGCACTAGTAGAGCTACAGTGCCACGTTTTACGCCCATTGCGGCACCTAAATCGGCGCGACTTGGCGTGTACGCGTACGGTATGCCCTTCTCCTCGCAAACGGCTGGCAAATGACACATTATGTCAATGGGTGTAACGTCACCAGCGAAGATGCAAAGGCTAAAAGTGGATGATTTTAGTTATTAGTTAGGAAGTTAACAAGTCGGGCAAGCGACAAGGATTCCATCCGAAATTCTCCTTGTGCATTCAACTTACCCAGTTTCGCCCTTGCGCAAACGAGTTTGCACATCTTTTAGACCATTACGAAGGTAAGTTTTATGTTTCATCGCCTTCTTGATAAGTTTGTAACACTTTTTGGACAATTTCTTTGAGGCCATTGGCTGCGCAATGCTGTTCACATACTTGAGTTTGTCATCATAGGAGTCCTCTTCTTTGACTGTTACATTCGCTTCAGAAACAACGGAAATGTCCTGATCGATAGGTTCTGTCTTGATTTTACCCATTTTGCTGTTTTAGTGGAGGAAAGTGCGAAAAATCCAGAAAATTTGTAAAAATACTTCCTCCTGCTGTAAACACGTGAAAATTTTGACACTTGAGCTGCAATGCAGTGTTGTTTGACAGCAGGCTCGGTGCGCCGCAATTTTAGAATTAAAACGGCGTCGAATAAATTTCGACAGCAGGGTTGCATAAAAAAATTTGTTGGATTTTGCAATATGTCAAAATTGATTTTTTAACAAAAGATTGTAGACACCAAGGCACATTAACAAGGTAGTCTCAGTAGA
>JAPVRG010215312.1:0-10003 GCA_029783565.1 Rhagoletis cerasi | reverse complement strand
ACAATTATTATAGGTATTGTCTTCCCAGAGAGTTTTGCTTCACATCGAAATTCGTGCTCCCTTATTTTCGTTTTGACGCAGTTCAATGTTGATTATTTAATTTTATTCGGCTTTGCTTTTTGTTTTCGCTCAATTAAATTTTTATAATTTTTCTAAACAGAAGAAAAAACGTTTAAAATGAAGTGAGCCACAGAAATTTTGAATTTATTTATTAAGCAAATGTTTTTTTCGGCTTTTTCAAATTAAATAAGTTCTCTGCAAGAAGATTTGTTTAAGAAAATACGTGTACATATATGATATATAGGGTATGGAAATATCCCTTTTCCCTAGCAGTAAACCTTTTAGTGTGGGCAACAATGATATTTTTCAAATAAGGCAGATCGGAATATGCGCTCTCTGGGAAGACAATACCTGTAATTATGGTACCATGGTGTGGAGGAGGAAACACTTGTTGTCGGTATGTCGAGTTTTTCGGCAAATTGCTCACTGCGCGACTAAGTACGTAAGTAAAATTCATTTGTTTATTTTTATTGCAAGTTATTATTAGTTTTCATCATATATGTAATACTTCTATATTGCCAGTACACACAAAGTACATTCCCCAACATCAGAGTGCCGATATATTGTAAAAAGAAAGAGAGATCCGATAGCGAATGTACCCTAAATGACAATTATTTTTGTCAAAAACTCAGTAGCGGATCATACTCCCATAGAAATAAACTTTATGTAAAAAACGTATTTTCTAATATTTAATTAAAATGGTTCGGCGCTGTTCAGTGTGCAAAAAAAATAAAGATAAATTTACCAAACTGCATTGGTATGTAAATGTTTATCATTTTAAGACCAAAAATTAATATATTTTCCGTTTTGTAGTTTACCAAGAAATGCAGAGCAAGAAATGCAAAGAGACAGAAATGATTAAATAAGGGGGCGTGGCACCTCCCATAGAAACTGAATTTTTCATACTGCAAACCTCTGGAAGTATTTGCGCTGGAGTACCATTGAGGGTCATGGCATCACCAGATAAACTGCCTGTAGCAGATTACGGATTAGTCTCTTGGGAACTGGCTTTCTGCATAATCTACTTTCTAATTGATTTTTCGTCTTTGAAATGCCTCCGGGCAACGCCGGGTATTGCAGCTAGTTTCATATATTTTTGGTGATATATATATGTATATATTATATAATATTTACATCTATAATTTCCGATATGTGGCCGTTTGAATGTGCGCAATTATTTCTTTTTAAGCTATTGGGGAAATCGGTTTGTATTTGGCGTTGTATGATCCAGGCATATGAGCACCAGTATTCGTTATCATTATAGCGAAAGGTTTCAAAAATTTACCGCAAAAAGTGGCCAAAAAAATATTAAATTCATTGAGCCGCCCCTGTGATGATTTGACACTTTTTTCCGTGTAGTAGTTTAACAGCCAGTTTCACGAAAAAATTTAAGTGATAATTAATTTTTTTTGCTGTCATTTTCCATATTAAATTCAAGTGAAAAAAATTAATTTTCACTTAAATTTTTTCGTGAAACTGGCTCTAAAAGTACACACGTATTCTACAACTGACGCAAAAATCGTAATATGTTGTCTCTCTTTGATTTCGGAATAAAAACACATTGTGAGCATACGGCACTGGCAATATAGAAGTATTACATATATGGTTTCCATCGTGATTGAGGTTGTTTTGATCTGAGTATCACAATAATACGAATATTTAGTCTGTTTTGTTTTATTTGGTGTTTTTGATTTTTCTGTTTTTTTTTCTAAACTTTAATAAATGATACTTATAAAATAATTTCAAATGGAGTTAATCATTAATTAAAAAGAAAATCAGTTTTAAACATTGGCGGCAAAATGCTCCCCATGCGATCACTCACGTTTCACGGAAAGACGCGAATACTCTAGGGTTAAGAAAAAAAACTGCACATCATACTGTTAACTATTTAATTAAAGCCTAATAACTCCAACAGCATTCAGGAACGCAATTGAAAATCTCTGCTTATGAAGCAACCGTTGATCAAAGCTGATAATTTGATAAACATAACGTTTGGAAGCTCTTGAAGAAATCAGAAAATACAAAAAGAAATGAACACAAAATTAAAATTTCTCAGAACAAAATTTATTAAGTAATGCGTTTAATATTTCGCACTTTACAGTGTGTACGTAAGTTAAAGTAAAGTAGATTTTTTTTGTTGCTTTTATCATTATTGTATGCAGCATTACAATATTGTGTAGTTGAGTAAAATAATAATTGGCGTTATAAGTATTAATTAATTAATTTTGTTATGAAATGCTAACTTACTTACGAAAATACATTTGCAATCGAAGAAGAAAAATTACAATATAATAGTTTTTTTAAGCTAAAAGCGAAAAATGGTGCTAACTTCAACTTATGTATATAAACAAACAAAAATGTATCAACTCAATAGTAAGTAATAAGTAAATTGGAACAGAAAAAAGTGTACCCAGGGATAAATTGAAGTAATTCAGCTGTAATATATGTATGCATATTTGTAGGTGCGTATTTTGGTAATTTGTTTTAACATTTTACTAATATTTAAACGTACATATACGTATGTATAACCTTAGTTACAAATTAAAAAAAAAAAATTAACTAGACTAAACAAATATACGTGATTTGCGCTAGGAAATTAACATATGTATGTACGTATTTTATTGCCAAAGGACACTGGCCTTGTTAAGATACATATCTGTGTATTTTAGCTACAAATTATATTTGCTGAAACACTATTTTCCCCATTGAACACTAGTGTTGAATAATATGTATGTATGCATATATTTTAAAAACTTTACTTTAATTAACTTAATATGCGTATATAATAAAGAAACTATGCATGTACTTATTTGCATAAGAGTGCTGGGGGTTACTCTGTAATGCGATACGAAAGAGAAATGCGATGCGATGGGCAATCATCACCGTGTTTTACTTACGATGTATTTACGAGAATGCGAATCATTCGTTTTCGCATCGCATTACAGAGTAACCCCCCCTGATACTTTGTTTAAATATATTTGACTTTTTCCGATACATATGTTACATATGTATTTTTGAAGGAGGAGGTTTGGTGTTTGTATTCCTTTATAAATGTGCACGTCGGTTATTTGCGTATTGCAGTCACGCACTTTTCAAATGGTAAAAAAAAAAAATTGAAGAGAATATTATCCCATCACCAAACAGCAAAATAAATTTATTTTATTGGTTTTTAAATTACTATTAATGTAACATTTTTCGTTTTTTTTTATAATGTTTGCAACCTATATTATTTTATTATAATTTTATTTGTTTATTAAAAATCAGTAAAATTACTTAATTTTTTTAAACGCTCGTTATCGAGTTGCACGATTTTAAAATTTAATTTCGAACAAGCTTCATTAAACTCTCACAGTTTGAGTGCTGATCTTTCAAAGAAGAAGTTGTAAGTTTAGAACTTTTGTATGCAAATATTCAATACAAGTACATACATATATGTAATGATTAAAAAGGCGCAGTTTCAAGGCGCATTAATGTGCTTTGGCGCAGTTTTATGTTTCAAGACTGTTTTCACAGTGGAAAGTTAACTCACATGTATGTATGTATGTATAAGGCAGTTATGGGCCTGAAAAATGCTAACTGAAATTAAGTTGGTTAAGGAATAGTTCATATCGTAGGTGAACAAAATGAGGAACTTATTCTTCGCACTTATTTTTATTTTTCAATTAATGTAAAAAACTATTAAAAAAGGAATGAAAAACGCAATTAAAATTGATTTAAGGCAGTTGAAAATGATAACATTAACAAATGAGTAACAAAAAAGTTTTTGTGTTGCGAAAACAACGAAGTTACCAACTCATTGAAGCATATAGCAGAAATATATTTTTTATTTATATAATTTAATTCGGAACAACTTTGCATAACACATTTTGCTGAGCCTTTAAATTCTGCGTTGGGATGCCTTAAGTGCGAACTATTGTTAGCTGCAACGCCTAGAACATAAAACTCAGGAAATTAATTGATTTTATGTGCACATTTAGGCTAATATTCAAAATCCTGTATCTTTAACTTCCACATAAAAAGAGTATGTCAATATGGTCATTCATCTGACGCACAACAGACATCTGACTCAACTATTCTTCTTGAATTTATTGTAACAATAAAATTCGCTAGCACATATATTATTATATTACAAATAAGTCAGCGATGAGTGCTAATACCAGAAACTCAATTTTGTGAAAATTGATGATAAAAGGATTTTCAATATAAAGAATCAGTACCTTCTGTGCGGATTGTAATTGCAAGTTTCAGCATCTCACCACATACAATTAAATGTGTAGCACATTTAAATTCGTGTCTTAGTCTTTGGAATCCTCCTTGCCCAGACGCGCACCATATTTTTGCTGGTGCTTAGTAAAAAAAAACAACTATTTTTAATTTCATTTTTTTTTCCTAAAAGGAAATTGAAATTACAATTCTAATGTTCATGAGCCCCGCGCAATTTTACTATAACTACAAAAGTACACTTCAAATTCATACAGCTGTGTGTATGTCTGTATGTATATTATTACTCAGTACATTTACATTTTTAATATTATTGACTTATAAAATTTAGTATAATTATATAATAATATTCATATTTTGTTAATTCATAAACTATTTCTATACAAACATTTACATGTGCTAGGTTCCTAAGCTGACTTTTTCTTAGTTTTTGTTTGTTTAAGAAGCAATTAAAACTGTTTTGGTCTTGCTAAAACACTCTTTAGTTATTCGCTATTCACCTTCTCGTCTAGGCTAAAACACACATATGTATTATGTGCGCAAATTGTACAAATTTGCAATAAAATTAAGACTAAATGGAAATTATTGTTATACACGCATAACGCAAGGTTGTGTGTTTGTTAGCCATGTTCCTGTCATCAATATTTTTTTTTTTTTTGACGGCGACTTCTTCCCAATTCGACTGTCGCTTGCATTTTCTCTTTTATATGCACCTAAATCTTCATTTGTTTACATGATTTCAACTTACTCTTCTTTATTTGGTTTCGTGCAAATATTTTACTCAGATAAACGTATGTATGTATTTCATCTCAATCAACTATTGCTAAAAACTATGCTGTTGTTTCTTATTTACATACTTAATAGCAGTCATTATTATAACTTTTGTTTCTTCGGTATTTTTTTTTATAATATATTTATTGCTCACATCTTTAAATATCGTTTAAATTGAACTATAGGTACAATAAGCTTTTTCATGTTGTATCCATTACATAAAATACTAATTTCTGTTTTAGTACTCTTGTAATAAACGAATTACAATTTTTTTAACACACACAAAATAATAATGAATGTGCGTGCAGCAAGAAGATAGGCAATTAAATGCGGTTTTCTTAAACTGATTTTATAAAAGGATTTGAGCATAAAAATAATGAAATTGCTTCTCAAGCTTCGTGCAGCTTTTTATGATTTTATATTAATACCTGAGTTATTCCTTCAATCTCTGCACACAGCTGTTATAAATTTACAACAAATATCTCCTTTTTTGTTAGAGAGGAAATTATAATTAAAATAAAGTGGAATCGAATTTTGTCAGTAAACGGACTAAGTTTAATGGTAAGCAAATATTTATTTTCAACTTGATTACACTGTATTTAACTGCTTTTCAATTTCTTCTATTTTCAATACAATATTACACGAAATTCTTTCAATTCCACTGGTTAAAAAAAAATCAATGCAATGCATATAATCATTTTAAATGTTATTTACATAATTAAAATAAGTTTATAAACAATTTTAAAATTACACCTCGCATTTAATACCGGCATTCCACATGTTCCACGCACATTCATAATAGCCCTTTCTTTCCGTTGGCTTTAAATCATAACATAACTGAATTGACAAAAATAACTTATAAAGATGTGAAAAGTAAATATGTGATATTCGTCTGTCATTTGACCACATCTATAGCCCACTATGAATTCTAGATCCACCATAATGCGCAGTAGATGCGCCAATCATTTGTATACATGACGTTGACGTAACGAACGAAGCGTGCCCACGGACAGCAGGTGAACAGCCGTTGAAGGCGCCACATCCTTGCTGGTACTTGCATGCCTGCTTATTTGACTGTGACTTCGGTTAATTTCCTCTTCCCCACCACTCGTCAACTCCTTAGTAGCTAACTTTGATATGGTTGAAATGACCTCGCCATTTGTTTGCATTTGAAGCGTTTCCTTAGTGGCTTTTACTTCAATAATTTCTTGTTTAAAACTCTTTTCGCTTCTAGTTTGCTCTTCTTCCGCCTCGAATTCCTTTTTAATTATCGTCACTTTAGTATCGTGCTCTTGAGCATTATTATCTTTAGGAGTTTGGTATTCATAGTAGCGGCGTTCGAACTTGAAGTAACGTAATGCATTCTGTGTACTGAACAACAAAATCGTGAACATCCGATAACGAGCTTTGAACCGTTGTGCATGTTTTGCTTGCAGCTGCGATGGCACGCCCAACCAATTGTTTTCTTCGTCGTGGGTAGGCATGCGTATGCTTCGTCGGTTGCGACGTTGTTGTATCGCTTTAGATCGGCCAGCCAATGGTAGCTCAGTATTGTTTTTATTAATATCTTTTTCAACCTTAGCTCCTTCTTCTTCACCGTCCTCATCGTCGTCATCTTCCTTCGGTTCGGTTTTCAGTAAGGGCAAAACTGCTCCTTTTCTTCTTGCACCAGTCTTATAATTCCTTACAGCCGATCGCGTATTCGCGCGTACTTGCTTTACGTTTGGTTGCTTCTTGTTGAGCGTTCGCAAATCTTGTGGCTGTTCATTCGCATCCAGCGAACTTGCCACATCCCTTGTATTAGTGGTTAGAATATTAATGTCGTTATTTTTCAGTTCATTCAATGGTTTCTTAAATTGATTACTATCCTTTTCTTTAATTGCACTTATATTTTCGCTTGTATCTTCTACGGCTGGTTCAGTCTTGATCGGCGCTGCCACATCGTCGGTTTGATTATTGTCAACTTCAGCCATTATAGCCTTATTCTGTTCAATCTGTGCCAGCAATATGTCTATATAATTCACTTTACGTTCCACAATTTCGTCCTCATCGAATCCAGCAAATCCTTCCTCTTGTACTTCCACTTCCTCTTCTAGCATACTGTCATTCAACTCGTCTGCACTTACAGTCTTTTCGCTAATAACACATTCTAACTCTGCGAGTTCTCCGGCCTCAATTTGTTCCCCACTTGCTTCCAGCCCATTCAAACTATTTACACTCAACTTCTGTCGTTCGATTAGTGTGTGATCAGAAGACTTGCTACGGCCTAAACCGCTGGTTGTGTCACCCTCTGACTCGAGTCTTTCGTGCGTCGATTGTGTATCGGATTCGTGTGCAGAACACAAAGTTGAAGCGATGACTTGCCATTCGGCATAATTATCAGATTCATCAACTGCTACCAGCTCGACTGGCTGCTGTTCTTGACCAATTTCATTAACTTCTTCAGTCACCACCGTTTCTGTATGAATTTCAATTACTTCAGCACCCACACCTTCCACCTCTACCACCTCTTCATAAGCAACAATGTCATCTTCATGCTGCTCCTCACCGGCAGACGAAGTGTGTTCCAATGCCACTTCATTTGCATTAGCCACTTCGACACAAGCTTCTACTTTCTCGGACACTGCATCTGTTTCAGTTGCAAACACCTCCTCAACATCTGAGTTATCAATTTCTTCCGATTGTTGACGGTTCAAACGGCGTAGCACCTTCTGCAGTTCATCGAATTTAGCACAAAGGAATTGATGACCCAGCAATCCTTCAATGGATGCACGCTTTACCGGTTCGCGCTGCAAACAAAGTTCCACAATCAGCTGTTTCAATGCTGGTTTAGCATTTTTCCAACGCGTAGAATTATTTTGTATATCCCCATCTAATATACGTTGTTTCACCACACGTTCATTGACCTTTTCACTTTGCCCGCATCTGAACGGCGGATGTCCCATATACATTGCATAAAGTGTAGCGCCGAGACACCAGATGTCATAAGCTTTTGAGTACGTTGTGCACTGTACATCTGTAAGGCTCTCGGGTGGCGCATAATCAAGCGTGTAACGGGGAACATCCTGCCAAGCTTCAGCGTTTGAATTGTAGCTGTAGTGGAAAAGAGGTACAGTTATAAGCAAACATTTTTAAATTAGGGAATAGTACTCACCAGGCTGAACCGAAATCCACTAATTTAATACGTTTCTTTTGCGTATCGGCGAATATTATGTTTTCCGGTTTCAAATCACCATGTATGAAATTCTTTGAGTGCAAATATTGCACAGCATCACAAATTTGTAGGAAAATATCACAGCATTGTGACTCAGTTAGACCGCCAGACGAGTGTACAAAATCCTGCAGTTCGCCGCCAGCCACATGCTCCATAACAATCCAAATACTCGAATCGTTGAGATATGTATCCACATATTTACAGATATTACTATGACTACAAGAACGCAAAGCGTCCACTTCAGCGGGCCGATACAGTTTTTCTGATATCACTTTCACAACATGATTATGCTGCTTTTCATTGTCGTTGAGGATGTAACAACTGCCGAAGCTGCCGTTGCTCAAAAGGCGTCCCAATTGCAGTGTGGGCGGACAAGGCGAGGGAGTCTAAGAGAAGAATACGAATATGTAGTATTTCAAGTACAATCTGAGCAAGGTCTTTTACCGTAACTGGATCTTTGCAATACTCAACGTTGTAAACGGTTTGCGTCGCTCTTAGTGACTTTAAGTGTTGCGGTGCCACATATGAGTAGCCACGAAACAATCTGTGGGTGTTGACAGGAACCGGCGCCGGAGAATCGATCACTGGTTGTTTGGTAAATTCTTCGCTGAAGTTTTGAGTATCATCCTCACAATCTAATTTCGGTTTGAATGGGGCTTTTCGCCTTTTGCTCTTCAACTCATCCCAGTCGATACCTTTGAAGAAGGGATGCTTTTTTATTTCGGCAGCATTTTTGCTGTTTCCACCTAAAATATAAATATTTAGTTTATTATAAATCTTCTTAATCCTTTCTATTTGTTTTATTCTTTTTGCATAGCTTTATTTTTCTCCTTTTAAAGAACTCACCTAACCGCTTTTTGGGATCCTTATGAAGCATTTTTAGTATAAAGTCTTTTACTGTATCATTGAGAGTCGATGGCAGTACCGGATCGACTTTTTGTATGCGACGAGATATATCTACTTGAGAGTTCTGTTGCTCGACAACAGTGAAAGGCGAGGCGCCAGTGAGCAATTCATAGGTGAGCACGCCCACAGACCACCAATCGGCAGCGAGATCATGTCCAGTCGGACCAGCGCGTATAATTTCTAAGAAAGATGATTGAATTAAATGTGTATTAATATTGTAGTAAATATGTACATTTTTCAAAAAGATATCTGCTTCATCATTTACCTGGTGCCATGTATTCTAATGTACCACAAAAGCTATGTGCCCGGTGATCCGAATCGGGTTCGAATATCTTTG
Organism: Rhagoletis cerasi; assembly: GCA_029783565.1. Taxonomy (NCBI): domain Eukaryota; kingdom Metazoa; phylum Arthropoda; class Insecta; order Diptera; family Tephritidae; genus Rhagoletis; species Rhagoletis cerasi. Next base: position 494 of record JAPVRG010215312.1, on the reverse strand, counting down.
ATAAACCAAAATCGGCCAACACTATGTGACCTTGGCCATCTAGTAATATATTTTCCAGTTTTATATCGCGATATATTATACCCAATTTGTGCAGATGCTCTAAAGCCAGTACCACTTCGGCAATATAAATGCGTACCGTTGCTACCGAGAAATGTTCGGCCGTATAGAGATGCGTGAATAATTCGCCACCACTGACGTAATCTATAACAGAAAAATGCATATTTAGAAAAAAAAAAAATTAAATAAAGCATGGATTAAGATGCCTTACCCAAAATTAAATATAATTTCGAATCCGTTTGGAATGCATAATGCATGCCAACTAGGAATGGACTTTGCTGTATAGCCTCAAGAACCTAAAAAGAGAAGGAAGATTGTTAAAACCCGAAACAATTAGATTCTTAAGATTAGAAATGATTTGTAATGCGACGCATTACTTTTAGTTTGCTTTGGACATGGCAGGCTGATACACAAAATTAAGATATTTGAACTGAGTA